>PVJL010013539.1:0-31791 GCA_004026885.1 Lyroderma lyra
GAACCTGTCATTTAGCTTTGGCGGGGGGCTCAGTGATGTGTCGGTCAGGGCCCAACAGGAGCCAGCAGGCAAGCCCACAGCGGATAAAACGGGGAGAACCCGTAGTAGTGTACCACCGTGTGAGCAAAGCGACGGCAGCACGCGGGGGCCCCGTACCCACACCTCTGCAGTAAGCGTGCTAAGAGATGCTCCTCAGATCCCCCGGCGGGGCGTCCCATCCGTTCGCCGCGGAGAGTCTGGTGCGCAGACATGGAGAATCCGGTCCCTTTCCGTCTTCCTCAGGGCTAACCTCCTTGGTCCTAACCCCCCCAGTCCCCCACAGATGCCACCGAGCTACGGCAAGGGCTTCTGAAACTGCTCATCGGGCCATGTCACCTTTCGGACGAACGTGCTCTCGCTGTCACCTGCAGAATACATTCCACGGCTCCAGCCAGGCCAGGCGTGGCCCGCCCCTTCCGCCTGTCTTTGTCCCTGCCACCCTCCGGCCCAGCCTCCCAGATGTTGCTTTGAAAGCGTCCGGCCCCCTCCCACTCCCAGTGTTTCCACGGAATGGCTCCCCCAGATCTTCACACAGCGTACACCCCGATTCATTTGGGTGTCTGCTCCCCAGTCTTCTCCTCAGAGAAGACTTTCTCTAGAATAGCTGCCATGTCCATCATGCTCTCTTCTTTGTCACCTATTTATTTAAATATTCATTTTCATGTGTGGCACTTACGGCTGTCTTTGGTATGTCTTACGTATGTGGCGTTGATTTTTCATCCCACCGACCAAAGTACAGTCCCCCGAGAGTAGTGTCTTTATCAGACGCATTCATCGCTGGTATCAACATAACAACGACCTTGGCACACGACAGGCACCATTAGCAAAAGGACTGTCACGAGTGTCAGTGAACATAGTGTCTGCAGTGCCAGGTACAGTGCTTCACACAGCAGGTGTTCAGTAACAGTAACCTTACTACTCTTGTATATGAAACCACAGAGAAAAGCAAAATAAGAATGAATATAACCCTCACATTCTTATTTTTAAACCCATACCTAAGGTTTATGACAGTAAATATTAATATTACCAGTGCAAATTTTATGGGTTAATAGAAAAAGAAAACTAAGTGCTACCATTAATTGAACATTTACAACATTTTTGTTCCCAAGCACAATGATGTTTTAACCACTGTAACAGGCTGATGGTGGCAGTTTTACTGTTTGTCACTTTTTAAAGCAAAAAAAAAATATTAGTAGCTTGTCATTTCTATTTAATTCCTATGGCATCAATAAGAGTTTTAAGTTTCAGACAACATGTCTAAAACTTTTTAACAGGCATCATTTGCCAAATTTGGGGAGATTTAACCTGTTTGTACTAAAAATAGTATCTTATTTATAGAAACAAAATGATGTGTTGTATGTAAAGACATAATGAATAACAGTGAATAATAAAACACCTATTTGTAAATTAAAATTTTAAATCTCTGTACAACATCCATGTGCTTCTACTTTTGCCCTCCTGCAAGTATAATCTTTTCTGCCTCTGATGAGGAAAAAGAAATAAATGTTTTATTCTAAGAAACGTTTTCTCTTATATGGTCAAATTAAGTATGACCATTCACAACCATGAGCCCACCGAGTGATATATTCACCCCCACTTAGCATTTTCTTCTGTAAAATTTTGAAATATAAAAAATGATCTTTTTCTTTTTTTCCAGACAATTTAAACAAGGCAATAAATTTAAAAAATCAATATAAGTCAAATCGCAGCATGTGCCCTTGGAAGAGTTAGGTAGGAATATAAATCAAATAAATTTAAGTCAGTTAAATTCAATATTATAAAAAGGGTCATACAACTAAAACTGTTGTACCCATCTGCTAAAGGAAATCTCTCTAAGTGCAGTGGATATTTTTATAGCCAATAAAAATCCATTTTATCAAATAGAGAAGAGAATCCTTCCATCATGGTGCAAACTTTTAAAATCTCGTGTATGTTTTCCTTTAACGATCACTTAATTTTATACTATGATTGTTAAAAAATTGTGTAGAGTATGCCGCAGATTTTACCATCTGCCTTTAGAAAACTCACCAGAATATCGTTCAGAAGTTGATAAATGATTCATTTCCTGAAGTTGTGCATCAGAGCCTGCGGTCCCTAAATGGTATATAATAAATTATGCAGGATATACGTTACAGATGCGGGTTTGTAAAGAGACCGTGCATGTATGTGCGATATTCCTCGTGCAGAAGTAAGTGGTTTCACTTATTGATATGTTTTGACATCCTTCCAGGTGATTTTAAAATTTTATAGATCTGCAATTTAATTTGCATAAAAATAGGTAGGTTCTAGGTTGGACCAAATTTTTTATGTCAAGGAAGCTTTCCAACAGCATTGGCTCATCATGTCGGGAAGGGTCAGCATCTCGAAACCCTTTTGCTTTGTATCCTTTCTTGAACAAGCTGCGGACTTCACCACCTCTTTGATGGCTGAAATATACCTTTAGCTTTCATTTTTCCTCCTGTAAATTGAAGTTCTATTTTTCTTTCTCTGATATGAAATGAGGGGTTGTCATTAGATTTGATTTGACTCCAACTATATCGTGAATCTTTTGCATCATTTTAACAAAAGTGACCCTCTGAGGGCCACAACATCTCTGTATTTGTCCCCAGAGCTAGGAAGACTTTTCTAGGTTGAGACTCCCTGATGCTTGTTAAGGATAACTTTCAACACAGAAAACACATCAGTACTTGCAATGGAGATTTCAGCTACCAGATACCAGAATTAGGTAGACCAGAAAGCTCTTTTCCAGCAGCATTTAATTTCACTTGTGGCAGGGCACTCAGTGACTTCAGCAGGCAACCAGTATTTAGAAAGTGTGAGAAACATGGGACTTGATGGTGGGAACAGCTCTGTGCTCATCCGTGTGGCACAAGTGTAAAGCATGAACTTGCAGTCCTGCTAGAAAGCAAATCCTGATCTTCCCTTTATATCTGCATTTAGTACCTGCATGTGAGTCAATGGGAGATGCACCTTTAATCCCTCTAGATTCCCAGAAGGAAAATCACTCAACAGTGTGTCAGTATCTATTAACCCAGAATATTCCCTTAACCTATACATCCTAGGAATTCTGATCCTAAGTATGTAACCAAGCAAGACATGCATCCATTCACCAAAAGACTAGCACATCTGCAGTGGTATTATTAGTAACAGCCAAAAATTAGAAACAACCCAACATCTGTTATCAGTAGAATGAATAAAATGTGGTATATCCATCCCATGGAATACTACGCAACACTGAGAAAGGATGCAGCAACACAGATTAATCACACAGTATTAAGCCAAAGCCAGACATACATACTACACAACTCATTTATAAAGTTCAAATACCCATAAACAGTATCAGAAGTCAGATAGTAATTATCCTGTAAAGGGAAGTGACTGGGCAGGAGCAGAGGGAAACTTCTAGAGTTCTAATATTTTGTTTCCTCATCTGAGTTCAGGTCTCACAGGCACATTTACTACAAAAATTTATTGAGCTTAACCTTTATCATTTGTCCACCTTTCTGTATGTATATCATACTTCAGTAACAAGTTTTAAAAACAAAACTTAAAAAGTCCAAATGGCAGCAAAACCTATCAACTAAGAAGAATGCATGTTTTCCCCACGTTATCAGCTTATTTGCAAAGCAGGAACTAAAACTCGATGAATTATCAGAAAAAGGGAGCATGTCTACCTTGTATGTCAAGTTTGATATGACCCTAAAAGATTGCTGTTATCTGAGGTTCCGCAGGTTTCACTTGGAACAAATTAGAGTTCTGAATCGTGGTGTTTTGTGAATGGGCTTCAGAGGTTGAATAATGGTACTGATCACCGCTTAGAGATAGACCCAGATCGTGCGGGGGGAAGCTTCACTGACCCAACTTGTGCACACTGGGCCTGTTGTGCTTTCGTAATTCAAACAAGAGAAAAAAAAACAGAGACTAGAATTCCATCCTACACTTCCTTCATTAAAGGTCGTTGACATTGTTGATGAGATCTGCACAGCGTCAAAGACCGTGTCACCGTGGGGCTCCCCACCCTTGTGGTCTTTGGCAGATCTCATCACTGTTTTCCTGTGATGTCATAATCACGGGCTTCATCAGAGCTATGCACACCAATCAGTAGCTGACAAAATTAAACTGTGTCATAGGGGGGCAGGGGGACAGGCGACTGAAATGCAGATTTATTGTTTCCTCAGGGCTGCTGGCTGTGTTTTTGATCCCCAGGCATGATTCTGAAGCAGCAGATTCCGTGATGATGCTTTTTCTGATTGAATTAGTGCCCCGATAGAAGTCTCATTCTTTCATCTTCCCTCCACTGTCTCCCATCCATTCCCCGAGGATTTCAATTGAGAGGTGATCAAGAAAGCAACATCTAGTTTCCAGGAATAATTGTCTCTTTTGATGTGATCTGTTTTACATAAAAATGAAGATGCACATTTACAGAGGAGCACTTGCCATTTGAAAGCTTCTTACAATCAGCATGCAATTTGCCTCCTGAATCTCTATATAAAGAAAAATATTCTCCCTTGTCCCTTCGCCACTCTCTTTTTTTTTTTTTTCTTCTGTAAATGACCTGCTAGGCAAAACTTAAATAGTAAGTTGCTGATAGGGCCAACTCTGGGACCAGGGACCACTTTTTTTGAGCTCTTTGCATGGAAGGTGTTTTTGTCTTATGATTGTACTTAAAAAGACAATATAATACAACACAATATGGTAACATATGTGACTGTATCTTTATCTGTTCCTGTCTCCTGAGTTTTTCTATCTGTTTACATAAATTCATAATACTTCTTTCAATCATTGTGGGGGCAAACACAAAATTTGCAATTTCATACAAAATTAGACTATCTTGGTCTATCAGATTGGTATGTGCTGAATCTTACCTGAAGAAATTTTATTTTTTTAACTCCTTTATGACTTCCCAATACCAGGAAAACTCTGGGCAGAAAAAAGCCTAATCAAATAGAAAAATGCATTAAAAGTTAAAAATTTAAAAATTTAATTTTAAGTAATATATATTATCAAGTAGAAAATCTGTCCAGTATTAACATAGTGTTACATATTTTGAAAGTTTACTAAATACAGCAAGCAACCTTGATCTTCTAATGTTGAAATTTCTGCTCATTGCATTCAGATCCGTGGACATTTTTTAGAAGGTATTGGAGTTGAGATCAGCACACAGTGCATTTTTATGATTTCGAAAATTAAGAAACAATGGTAGACCACTCCTGGTTAACCAAAAACTTAAAAATATATGCATAGCAATTGCAGAAAAAAAAGTAACTGTTGCAACTTCAGTGAGCACTTTTTCTACTAGGGTGGGAACTTTTATTGAGTCTGATATAAAATAAGAAAATTTCCAGGAGTTCCCTGGGGGTGTAGTGGCTAGGCTTCCGCGCTCTCAATTCTGCGACCTCGGTTCAATTCCCAGCCAGGGAACTACCACCCCCCAAAAAGAAAATTTCCATTTTTTACAGGTAGATTGTCTTGTATTTCAGGTCTTTCTATCAATCCCTGAAGGTTAGAACTTAAAACCTTTCAAAATAAATATGAAAAACATCAAGAAGCACAAAAATAAAAATGAATCACTCTTATTGTCACATGAATGGAAAACATGAAATGAGAGATTATACCCTTCTATTCACATTTCTTAAATATTAGGGCTTTTCCATTATTTTAAATTATTTTATAATTGGATGGTTTTTTCTTAATATGGGAAAGATATCTGCCAATTCTGATAAGCATGTTCTTCAGAATTCTAGACTCGAGAGGTAATTCTTAGTAAATGATGTCTTGTGTTCAGGTGATTTTGGAAAACTCTTGAGTTCTACATAGTTCTCAGATATTGTGGGGCACAGCTACATAATAAAGACTGAAAAATCGTGCTGGAAAGGTATCAATTTACCTTTATGTGACCCAGCTCTTTTTTAATACATGTAATTATAAAACCTATTTTTTTCAGAAACTTATTACTAGCATTAAGAACTAGTGTTCTTCAGAATACCTTTGGGAAATCCTGATGTCAAATATGATGAGTCAAAAATCTATTAAACTGTACTAAAAACAGATATTAATTTTGTACTTTTTAAGTCAATCACCTTATACTCTTGAATACAAAAATGATGCAAATATGAGAAAACAGAAACTATGTCTTAACCCTTTTGCTGAGACGTTCAGCTGTATCCAAATGAATCTTTCCATCCACTGACCGCGGTGTTCGGGTCACCCCACGAGCTCAGAAACACTTCTTCCTCTACTATATGTACATTTTCCTATATTGTTGTGTTTTTCAAGAATGAATAACAATAGGACATTTTTATACTGTAATGTAATCATTTATTTTAATAAAAGGTGTCACTTTAACTGTATTTACTTAAAAATATAAATACTATAATTACTATAAAATCGTTATTTGGTGTGAAACTATTTTAAGGACTTTTCTCCATTGACAAGATTTTTTAATGTTTTCCTGTCGCTTGCACTATCAATAACAATGATGTTTTCTATGCCATATTGTGTAACATTTTGTTATAAATATTTTATGTCATGAACGCCATTAGATTCTAATTTATCTATACTTAAATCTAATTGATGCCACTTAGTATGTTTTGAGTCTTTTTTGCTAAAATTCAACATAATGGTAAACTTATTACCATATAACAAAAAATTAAAAAGTAATTATTTATATACAAAGCAGCTCAAAATGTTATTATTAAATGCATAAAATAGTCAATATCAACTCTTTTTTGTGTGGCTTTTTGACATAGTTTGAAAAAAAACTTGAGGTCAGGTAACACAGTGAAAGGGTTAAGAGTCTAATGCCTGCCACAGGGTTTGACATTCAGTAGATTTTTATGTAAGCAATTTTGGGTGGGACTCTTAAGACTGCTCCCATCCTCTCCCTTGGTTCGGTCAACACACCTGTCCCACTGGGGCAAGGTGAGCTGGGACATCGAGCAGCATTGCTGGCCAAGGGGCTGACTTGTCCTGGAGAAGAGTGTGGGCAGGTACACTGACCTTCACCATTGCCGCAAGAAATGAACTGATCTTGGTGGCAAAGGAACGAGGAAGGTCAAGTGTGAGGCTGAGACCTGCTTGGGAAAAGTATCAGGACCCCCAAGAATGCACCTGTGAAAGCTGAGTAGAAAACAGTAAAGGGCTTTGCTGGAAGCCCGCACACGTGCCCGAGGTGGGGTGCACGTGTGAGGGAGGGAGACAATCCTAGGTGTCCACACAAGCAGGTGGAGAGAAGAAATACAAAGATCAATGTGAAAATGAATGAAATAGAAAGAGAAGATCAGTGACATCAAAAGTTGACTTTTTAAGATGAGCAGAATTGGCGAAAGTTCAGCTAGACTGATAAGAACGAAAGAGAGAAGACCCAAGTGACCAAAATCAGAAATGAAAGAGAAGACATCGCAACGGAAATGACAGGAATTAAAAGGTTTATAATGTCATGCTATAAACAACTGTATGTCAATTGATGTATCAATGTAGGTGAGATGGGTAAATTCCTAGAAAGATAAGAAACAAAACTGACTCAAGAAGAAATAGGTAATCGGAACAGACCTAGACGAAGTAAAATAATGAAATTTGTAATTAAAAACCTACCCAGAAGGAAAAGCCCGGGCCCAGTTGCTTCATTGGTGAATTCTACCAATTCAAAGAACAATATCAATACTTCAAAAACTTTCAGAAAAATAAAATGTCGTAAAACCCTTCCTATTCTTAATGTAGCAACTGTCACCCTGAAACCCAAGCTGGGTAAAGACAACACAAAAAGCTAAAATTACAGAACCATCATCCCTCATGAACATAGATATAAAAAAATCATCAACAAAATAATAGCAAACTAAACATTTATAAAGTAACATACATAAAGCATTATACTCTATGGTCATGTAGGATTTATCCCAGGAATGCAAGATGGATTTAATATGAAAATGTCAAGTAATGTAAGATACAACATTAATAGAATCAAGGATAAAAATCGTACTATCTTCTCTACAAAAAAAAATTATTTGACAAATTCCAACACCAGTTACAAAAAAAATAAAATAAAATTAGGGATCTAAATAAACTTCTTCAATCTCCTAAAGGAACTATAGCAAATCTAAATCACATTTAACAATGTATGAGTCAGGGTCTTCTTAGAGAAACAGACTCAATAGGATGTGTGTGTGTGCGCGTGCACACACGCACGCACGCGCACACGCACAGATTCATTTTAAGATAGTGGCTGATCCAATGGCAAGTGAAAATCTTCAGTGCAGGCCAGCAGGCTGGAAACTGAGGCATCATTTCTGTTACAGTTTTGAGGGAGAATTCGTTTTTTGGAGAACTTCAGTTTAGGCTCTTAAGTCCTTAAAGATCAGATGAGGATGAATCCAAAATTATCTGCTATACCATGGATAAACCTCAAAAACATTATTTCAAGTAAAATAAGCCATAGGCAAAAGACCACGTTTGTATAATTTCATTAGTAGGAAATGTTCAGAAAGCGCACATCTCTCGAGACAAAACATAGTGTATCGGTTGCCCTTGGCTTGGGGCTCGGAGATGGGTGCTGGCCTGCGGGGTCTTTCTGAAGTCATGGGGATGTGCTGAAATAGGGTGGTGGTGATGTTGGCGCTACTCTATACATTTACTAACTTGTGTTGAATTGTATATTTTCCGTGTATGAATGTGGCATATAAATTATTTTTGATGTGCTTTAAAAGAAAACATTGTATTTGCTCATGCTTTAGTGGGTAGTTCTTGCCTGGGGTCTCCCGGACAGTTGCTCGATTGGACCAAGTGACCAAAATGAAGTCCCCACCTGGGTGGCAGCTGGTGTTCGTGGACCCAGAGCTGCCCTGGAGCTGTGAGCCTGCCTGTGCCCTCTCCCCCTTGCGGGCATCTCAAAGCAGGATGGCCAAGGCAGAAGCCGTGGGACATCTTCTCAATTGGTCTGTGGCTTCATTGCAGCCTTACTCTGTGGCTGACAGTGATTCATAACAGGTATCACAGATTAAAGGGGAGGGAGATTAAACCCACCTCCAAAGGGGAGAGGTATCAAAGAATGTGCATGTGTGGCCATTTTAATCTGCTGTCCAGGCAGTCCCGCTTGAATAAATGAGTAGCCTTATTGAAAGAATAGTTATACCCCAATTTAAAAAGTATCTCATGTGTGGGATATAAAACTGAAAGCAACGAAGAAGCAGAAACTCATGGACACAGACAATAATGTAGTGGTTACCAGAGGGGTTGGGGGAGGGGCTGGTGGAAGAGGGAGGGCGAGCCAAATACTGATGTATGGTGACAGGAGAACTGACTCTGGGTGGGGAGCACACAATGCAACATGTAGATGACATATTATAGAATTGCACACCTGAAACCTATATAATTTTACTAACCAGTGTCACCCCAATAAATTTAATTTTTAAAAAAGCACATATTTCTAGCACAAGCAGAACCAGTCCCTCAGAATTCCTGCCCGGTGGGTCCCTCAGACATTTGCAGGTGCCTCTGATCCATGCCCAAAGTCGTCAGCCATGATTAGTACCCTTTTATGTATTCATCATCTCTTTTCTTCCAGCAGCAACACTCCCAATTTATTAAATGCTCGTATAAAGCTTTCTTAACTATGACGAACTGTTTGGAGACATACTCATTAGGAATACATGACAAAGAGAAACTAAGGAAAAGGAAAAGTCATCTAGATCATTTTCTCAGAATTGGTGGTGGGCACGATGCAATTAAGTACGTGAGTTTCTCAAGAAGCAAGCTCTTAAGTGTAAGCGATGTACACCCTTCATAATGGAAATTTTCCATTTGGGAACTACAGGTGTGGCACTGTCAGGGTGTGAGGGTGTGGTCAGGTATTGTGGGAATAAGGCTGGGTCTCAAAGGTATTGAGCTTCAGAGTTTTAGGGCCATTCACACCCCTCTCTCCACTGGATCATAAAACATTTCCTTAGTGACAAGAGGATTTAAAACACTGATTATGAGCTTCCAAAATGCTGTATTCAGCATTAACTAGTGCTTTACAGTCTTGGTTAAGATTGAAACTATTCTCTCCCTCAGTGGAATTCATTCACATAACAAAGTAGTGCAGTGCTGTAGGTTATGAGTGTCCTGCTGATGGAGAAAAAGAGGCGAAAGGAGTCATTTCGTGGTGGAGTGAATGGGACCCCCATAAAACTGGCTCACAAGAACACAACTTGCATTAAAGAGGAGTGAAAGTTGAATGATTATTTGAGGCTTTTTGTGTACCAGGCACTTTGCTATTTGCCAACAGTATTATACTCTTAAATTTTTGCAACATTTTTCTAAGGGGGACACTCTTACTGTTCCCATTTTACAGATAAATTAAGACCTAAGAAGACCAAGTTGTGAAATGTCACAGAACACATACAGAGAAGAGCTGCATTCTGAATCCAGTATATTGAATTTTAGAATTTAACTGCAAAGCCATCTTGCTAATCTTAGATCAGTTGAGTCTCCCTAAACATTCCTGATTTATTTTCTCACCATTTCTTCATTCCTTTCCCTCATCCTTGAAAGACTTCTTGAGTAGAACTAGATTTGAGAGGTGAGTAGAAACGAATCACTTTGTAAACATTGGAAGAGCTTTCTTGAGTTAGAGACCAGAAATAGCTCTCTGAAGATTCAAGCTCTCTAGATGTCTAATAACAAAGGCTATCTACCGCAGAATATTTTTAACATTGCTGAGATTAGGGTGGTCATCTTCTTCACCTCTGATTACCTCTATATTGGAATCATTCAATGAAGCCTTCTAGAAAATAGTCGCTTTGGCATCTTCAACTATGGAATTGAGTAGGGAACACACATCTCACAAAGTTAAAAACCATATAACCTGTGTACTTCCCGGTAGAGCCTTAAACTCAATGTGGTTGTCAAGAACTTGTCTTTGTACATGTCCTTATGTACCAATATGGAGTTTATTAAATCACAGTGAATAAAATTAAAATATAAAACTCTCACTACATGAGCCCAAATGCTTAATCTCTTTAAGAGAGTTTGCCAGGGATTGCTTTTAGAGAGTTTTACGTTCTCAGGTGACCGAGGCTTCAAGCAAAGGTGTGTAGACTGGGTTTTTCCTGGGAATTATGACAATCAGACAGCTCCTGCTTTTTTATCTGGTGCTATACAGGTGTGCCACCACTTTGCCCACACCACTTTGTGGCATTCTTTCCATATCTCGTCATCCCTGTAAAATAGGTTGCATTTCACTCCTTCTCAAGTGTCTCTCCTGCTGAAGATTTACTGCCAACTTGATTGACCAACTTCCTTTGCTACATACATTCTGGTGTCAATTAACTGCATGGCCCTATCTTCTTTCTACTCAAAGTTTTCCTGAACATCAAAATAAACTGTGTTAGATAAAAGTGTATGTGATAGTCTCTTTGAATCGGCACACAAGTCAACAGAGTAGGGAGAAAAGTTGTCAAGTGAAAAACACTGCAATTCTAAGAGAGAACGAAATTCTGCCCTGAACTGTATCACTACATGGTTGTATTACCTTGAGTAAGTCATTAAATTGGGGGGTCTTCAGGTTCCTAATGATAATATTAGAAACATACTTCATATACATAGTAAATAATATATGCTAAAGTGCTTTGGAAGAAACTAAACATTCTACAAAAATATAGTAGGCTTCCTAATATTTTAGTAACCTTGTCAAAGACTCTAGATGCAGTTGTCAAACAGATTTTCTCTCCTTTTCCTCTTACCTTTTCCATCTTCCTGCATACAGGAAAACAGGAACAACTCTGGAAGAAAGACATGCCTCTTTGCTTCACCTTCTGAACCATCTTGCACATCCTGTAATTACTTCTCTTCAATTCCTGTTACCTGTGTTCTCATATAACACTTCAGCTCTCAGTATCACAGCTATTCTCGTTTAAGGCTCACTGACATTGAAATAAAAATTCTGTGTAAGCTGGAGAACATAATTTGAATTCTCTGAGACTGAAGTGTTCAAAGAGCTAAATTATTATAAAGTCTGTGTGTGTTCTTTTACATGTTTAATTCATACTTATCTATACATAGGCATTATATAGAACCTTTTTAAAAATGACTTAATTGCTATTATATACTCCATATCATTCTGGAATTTTCTACTACTTACATTTTGTTTGCCCAGGTTTATCTATATTGAACTCTAGGTCCAGTAATTTTAATTGATATACAACTGTATTACTATGCTTAATTTTTCATTTTCCTTCTAACTGGGATTTTATTATTATATTATTAATAGGACTGTAAGAAACAGCATTGTACATATCACCTGAGTGAGATATTCTCTGCTAAATTTCAGAGTCAGGGTCAATTTGCAGTCAGTTACACTAACTATTGACAAATTGTTTTGAAATGTGACAATACCAGCTTCTACTATCACCAGAAATGTATGAGTGTCTCTAATCCCCAAGTCCCACCCCAAACTTGGTAGTTTCATAACTTACTTTTATCTTTTTCCTTTATTGTAAAATATATGATATATACAATAAGATGCATAAAACGTAATGCAATTTAAATAATAATACTATGAAATAAACATTTATTGCCCACAACACAAATTAATAAATAGAATATTTATATTCCTCTTCCTCTCTCTCTCTCTCTCTCTCTCTCTCTCTCTCACTCACTCTCTCTCTGCTACACTATTCTGTAATTTGGATTAATCATTTTCTTTCCTTTTATAGAGTTTTTCCATATATTTACACACAAATAGATAATATGTTATTTAATTTGGTTGTTTTTGAACTGTATATAAATGGCACATAACAGTTTGCATTCTTTTATATCTGACTTCTTTTCCTCAACATTGTCATGCATATTGTTGGCTATAGCATTAGGTTATTTATTTTTACTACTCTGTAGTCTTTCATTTATGGAATATGAACAGTGTTTGACCATTCCACTGTTAATTGATATTTGGTTTAAGTCTAGTTTTTTATATTCGTATTTTTAACTCATTTTTTTCTTTGGGTTATTTGTCACTGTCAGAATAATCCAGAGGAGTTCTTCATATTGTGGTAAATAGCCTCCCAAAATGCCCACCACCAGTGCTGTCCTTATCTGTTTTCTAATGATGTTACTTCATCAAGTGGTGGAATCTTCTTTCCCTCTAGAATCTGGGCTCACCTTTTGATTTGCTTTGATCACTAGCATGCAGTAGTAATAATACTGTGCCAGTCCCAGGTCTAAGTATTTTGAGGACTGGCAGCTTCCACTTTTCTTCTTGAGTTACTTTACTTATTGTTGGAAGATAGTTTAGCTGGGTATAGAAATCTAAGCTAAATTTATTTTGTTTTAGGACTTTGAGGATAGTGTTGCACTATTGTTGCTATGAAAAATAAGCTGTTTCTGATTGCCACTTCTTGAAGTAAATGCAGTTTTACTATATTTAGACAAGGATTTCTTTTTATTTATTTAATTTTGTTATTTATCACTGGATGCAATTTTACTATGTATAGGTGAGAATTTCTTTTATTTATTTAATTTTATTATTTACCATACATATATAACTATGCATGTATGTATATATGTATGTACTAGGATTTGTTTGACTTTTTTAATCTATGAATTGTTCCTCTCAGCATTTGTGAAAAATCCTTAACCATTGTGTCTGAAAAAAAAATCATTAGTCTTTCTCTTCCCTCCTTCTAAGACTTCAATTAAATACATTATAGAAATTACCCTTCATATCTCATAATCTCTGTTTTTTATCTTTTTGTCTCTCCATGATACAGCTGAATTATATTTTTTACACATACTCAAATTCATTAATTCTATCTTTGACTATGTTTAATAAGGCATTAATCTCATCCACTGAGTTCTTAAATGCAGCTATTTATATTTTCATCTCTAGAAAATTTATTTGGTTGTTTTTCAAATATGCTAAGTCACTTTATAGTTCCTTGTTACACAAGGATATTTTCAGTGCTGTCTTAGAGGTTTGGTTTTGTTTTCACTGTAAGCATAGTTGTTTTACAATCCTTATTCGATATTTCCAATATTTGACATCTTCACAGGTCCATTTAGGCTCTCTCTTTTGTTTTCTTTCCCTAATGAATCATTGCTATGATTTCAAATTTTCTTGTGTAATTATTATTTATTGACTGTGTGCTCTCACTGCCTTTGAAAATTACTTGTGGTGTCTGCATGAGACCTACAATGAAAGTGAATTTTGATTTACATTTCCTTTGGTCAGGCAACAAGGGGCTTTACTAATCAGAGAACAATTTAAACTCATAGTGAGAATTTTTTGGACCATTCAAATGATGCAAATTTGAACTGAAAATGCACACAAGGGTTAGGAAGCATTATTTTTTCCTACTGTATGTTCAATGCAAAAGCGACTTTCCTTCTGACACCTGGGGTTGGAAGACTTCTTTCTAATTTACCCTTTCTCTAAATGTATGGCTATATGGGGTTTCAATGTAATATGACAGGAATTTCCTACTAGTTCTGGGCTTTAATTTATTTATTTGTCACACATAAGGTCTATCTGAAATTCAAGTCCATCTTTTCCCAAATTATCAAATGATTTAAGGTGTGAGGCAGCTTGAGGGCAGCTGTTTACCTCTCCAGGTTCCCCTAGCTTTTGACCCAGTAATTTCTTACTACATGGATGTTAAGATTTTAAAAATATTTTTTTAATCATTTGATATTATTTTCAGTAGCAAGGTGGTCCAGGTAACCTAGTCTGCCATATTGTAGGAAAATCTATTCATCAATTCTAAAAGTTTCATTTACTGTATTTTTTATATTCATATGTTCAATCTGATACTTTCACAAATTTGGAAAATATTTTTACCCCTTGTTTGTGATGTTTTATTTTCAATACTTTATTTAATAAACTAAACAAAATTATCTTATATTCTATGTGTTTTCATTTTAATATCTGAAATATTTACAGATCTGTTATTCCTATTGATATTCATGAAATCTTATTTTCATGTGTCGTTAGTAATTTTTCCAATGGAAGCTAATTTCCATAAAATTTTATCAGCAGAAGTAATTTGAGGCCTAGTTTAAAATGTATTTTCCTGGAGAAACTTTGTTTCCTTCTTCTGGACCCTTTGGGATGCTTTCAACCTGGAGTGACTAAATCTCCTGTCCACCACATACATGACCCATTAAAACGCTGCCCCAAGCTCACCAGAAATTGACATATCTTTCAAAGCCAAACCCAAGTTCAACAATTACCTTTGGAGAATTGCATTTTCTTTTCTTATCTCTGATTATTTCTTCCTTCTTCCTTATTCATGCTACAAAGGGAGAGGCAGGGCAGGGAGGGAGGGAGGGAGAGAGAGAGAGAGAGAGAGAGAGAGAGAGAGAGAGAGAAAGGAAACAAGAAAAAAATTTCTGTGTATTTTACCTTTCATTTTTATATGTGCTATGCTGGAAGGTATTTCTCTACTTATAAGTGAGACAAAGTTTGGAAAATGGAACTCATCACATACACTTTAAAATCTTCCTGCCTAATTACCATCTCTTTAAGGCCCATTTTTATGTCTTATTCATCATGCTTCCATAGATTTCATGCTCAATAAATGTTTGGTGAAGTAAGTTACTACTGAATGTAAAAAAAGTGTTAATTTTTTTCCAAATGGGTAATTCTTTAACAATTCTTTAAAAGATTATTATAGGAAACAGACCTTCTTTGACCAGCATTTAGTTTATAATTATATATATTCATTGCAAAACTAACAAGCAAATCAATTGTTTTATGAGTTATACAATATCTATTATTTTGTTTTATGACTTATACAACTTCCATTATTTTGTTAACATGAAGTCATGTATGACCTTAAAATTTAACTTAACAAAATTTATGCATATACTTGTACGTCTAACTTTCTTAATTTATTATGATATTGCTAGTGTTTTCTTTCTCAATGTAGTTATTAGGTAGTAGTGTGGGTTTAAGCAAGACTTACTTCCAATATCTGTGGGGTTTTATTTATTTATTTATTTTTGGATGAATAATTGAAAACTCATTGCACTCCAGTGACTTAACATTATTAATCTCAGGTCAGAAACAAAATGTACTATCTGAAACAGCTTTCAAATATTAATAAACATGTCATTTATGCCCAATCAAGTCCATGCCACTATGTATTATTTTGCTAAGACCTAAAGATGCATGGAAATTTTTCAATAAGGTATCTTCCCAAATATGAGTCATTTCAGACAAAATTCGGAATGGATGGTAGGCTTCTGAAATGTGATAGTAATATGTAATAACAGACCCTTTCACTCAGAAACCTACAAGAACCATGATCAATGCCTTCTCTCCCAGTAGGATGTGAGGGACAACACAATACCCATCATGGAAAGTTGGGTGAGTGGTATAATATAGAAACACTATTGAGTCATCACAGAGGTTCCTGAGGTCAGTATTCTAGGAAAATTATGAGGGTACTAAGCAAGGGGCCTAGGAATTACTGCCCTGAATACCCTTCACAAGGTCATCAGAGCTCGCAAGTAACTCCCTTTTTTAAGTAGTTAAAGTACTGATGTTACAGAATGACATGCTTATGATTTTGTAATGAAAGATTTAGTATAGATTACCAGCTCATAAAAAGGGGCATTACTTCTGCCAGACCCTATATTAATTCAATCCTCACAATCTACATTTACTCAAACTAGGAAAGTTTTTGAAGTTATTAGAGGTAAGGAATAAAATGCCTCAATGTATTTTTCTGAAAAGTAAAAGCTAAGTAGAATTATGTTGCGATAGAAGCTTTCAAATAAAAATTAGATGAGCCATTATGTTTATCTGCTCTTAGGTGGGACATCGGTGCTGCCTTATCAGCCTTTATTTTTTTAAAGAAACACACGACTCTTTCCAGAATGCTGCAATTACATGAGCATGAATTTGGTGTCAAACCAAACACTTCAGGCTGTTACAATTTACTTTAGTGAAGACACTACTTGATGACAGTCTAATGGGAATTTGCTCAAGGTCTGGTTGGTTGTTTCACTAAACCTTAATCTTTTAGACAGATGTGTTTGTCTCTCTGTAATCCATAAATAAATATATAGATAGGTAGGTAGGTAGGTAGGTAGATAAAAGCTTCTATACATCTCTGAGAGAGAGCGCGCGCGTGAGCAGGCTTATAAAAACAAGGCTATTTTAAGATAGCAGTACTTGGCTTTTCCTGCCTAAGTGAGAATTTCCTGTTGAGAGAGTTGACAAAGTAGGTTTGAGATGGCTTTCCTGTAATTAATTTTCTTTGTGTGTGAACTTAATACTGATGCAAGTGTGTTACTCATTTGACAACCCCAAGGTTTAATGTCTAACCATCCAACAGGAAAGGAAGAACACGATTTCCCAGAATTCCTTATTAATTAGCTTCAATCCTCACTCTATGGTCCTCATCCACTCATCTAAGACAGCTAATTGTTATCAATTGAATGATTTTCAGAATGCAACCAACACCTAGGACGAATACAACTCATTTTCCATTGCTTGTTGAACATCTCGGTAACAAGATGTTCATATTTATGACTCTGGACCAGATCTGCACTTCCAAGTTGAAGAGAGAGGTAGCATGTAGTACAAAGAGCACTGAACTTGGAATAGCAATAACCGGATTCTTGTTCTACCTGATGGTGGATGAGTTAAATAACCCGAGGGCTTTGAGTCTTAATTTCTTCAATGGCAAAACACAGATGAAGTCCAAGTCCTTACTAATGCAAAAAAGAAAAAAAAAAAGGAATTATGATTGCCAAGACTGTAGTCAAACTCTATGGTTTTGTGTGAGAAAGTGATATTGAAAGCTATGTATTTCGAACATCGGAACTATTGTGTTAACTGTCTCTTCTTTTTATTCTTTTAAGAGTCGAGAGGAAAATAAGAACTTTGAAATATCTACATCTATTTTATTTTCTCCTTCATGTCAAGAATTGGCTTTTACAGTGAGACTCACTGAGATATTTGAGTATGTAAAAGGGTTTTGAGTGACCAAAGTTCTCCAGAAGGAATTTAAAAGATCTCAAAAGCATGTAGACATGTTACATATACATATTTTGAACTACTGTCCTGTCCACAGCACGGGCACCACAATAGCATTTAGTGAAATTTTATCCCAACATTGGAAAGGCGTTCCAACTTGTATTGTGTGCTTTTCTCTTCTTTCTCCAAAATGTTAAGTGAAACCAGGTGGTGTAGACAGATGTGCCCAGTGTTAATAGGATCCTAACTAGACCAAGTCCATTTTAATTTCAGCCAACTGTTAGAAGGGCCACTCTAACCTCAGAGTGATTCCTGGGGAAAGCCTCCCAGTGACATTAATTTTTCTAGATGCTCATCCCTTTGAACGCCACGGAAATTGATTCTTCCCTCATTTTCCCCTTCATTTTTAAAGAAGGGGCATAGTTACCTCTCTCTCTAACTTCTGAAATCCAAAGGACTATTTCTGTGCCAGCCCATTATAGTTGTCACGAAAATGCATTTACTTATCTTTTATGCACGCCTCCCCTGGCCCACCAACTAAAATAAAGTTTGTATTTATTTTTCTGGAAATATCCAAAGTGGCTCTGGCTAAGCTTCAAATCTATTTTTTTGTATGTTGGGGCTTTAAATTTTGCTGTCTGTACTTGGCAAAAGGAGATAACTGAGTAAGCTCAACAATAACTGAACTTGGAAAAACATGCAAGGGCAACTGACTGTCTAAAAGTTGAATTATGATTTTCATGTGATGAATTGTAAAACCCTTTGATGGTGCTAGTAAGGCCTCTTATGCTTATATTTCTTATATTTTGAAATAATTGCTCTGAATTATTTGTTTTACCCTGGCCTTAAACAAGAAAAAAATGCGTCATTTCTATTTGCATGTTATTCCATACAGAATTTTAAGAGCTCATCCTTTTGTTATAATATTTCTGAAAAATTATTTCATACTTATTTCAATGACACAACAGCCCTTGGATGAAGATAGTAGACATACGACTGTTATCTATAGTTCAATAAAATGATTTGATATGAATATTCATGATTAAATATATCCGCCCAGAAAGAGCCTTGAAAAGTCATCTTCTGCATTTGTCATCCACACAAATATTGGAACTAACTCGAAAAAAATATTTTAAAATCATCCTCTCTTTAAAGAATCAGCCACTTCTCGGAGCAGTAGTCCAATTTCTCCCTCAAATAATCTTCCTTCTTTCTAATTTGAATCCTCCCTGCCATTTTTATACTGATCTTTTCCCCTTATATTAAAGAGAGTAATGCAAGTTTTAAGTTTATCCTTACGCTATTTAAAATTCACATGGCCATACGTTTATGTCTCCATGCATCTATCTGTGTGTCTATCTACGTATCTACGAGTACATGTCTAGGAGCCCACAGTTTTTAGAGTCCCAGTTAAGAAAATCAGGTGCCCATGCATCTCAAGGAGAATCGTGTAGGCCAAACACACACACCAGCTGTGACGTGTGATCACAGCGTTTGCTGTCCACTCCACCTCCCGTCAGGGCTGGCATTTCAGGGAGGTCCCCCAACCCGTCTACCTTCGTTTGTTCTATGCACAGTGAGGAGGAATGTGCTCCTCTGCCTCTGTGTTTATTGTCCACAGGGGAAGAAACCTCTGGGGGCTCATTTCCTGCTGTACCCCTTGTCTAGACAAGTGTCAGGCAGTACTGTAGCTGGGGCTCTCTAATGAGAGCCGCACTTTTTCTCTTTACATCTGGTGACTTTGGTTGCAGTTACTTGCCTCTGGGATGCGGCAGACACGTACTATGAGTTTGTGATGGGCCCCACTTCACTACGACATCTAGCTGAACTTCCGTGACGCGTTAATACCATTTGTCTTCGGGCATTCATGGTAAAAAGAAATAAAGGTTCCTTAATACATTGCAAAACTGAGCCCCTAAAATGAAAACTGATGGTTCATTTCAGTCTGTAACTTTTTCCAATATAGCATCATGTCTTGACATTGATTTTTTCCCACCCTACCATGAAATATTATATAAAACGGTGTCTTACAATCCCATAAGTGACCCCACATACCTAAACTGCCCAGCTTCCTGGTCTTTATTACTACCTAAAAGTAAAGGAAGATGGGTAAACAAAGCAAATCCAGGGATCAGGTGGTAAACTGTGGACGGAGCCATTGAGTCAGTGCTGTGGAAGTCACGGGGGGGAAGGCGAGGAGAGTGACATGGGCCGGTCTGCAAAGACACCTTGTGGTGGAGATGGTGGGAAAGCCGTAGGAAGCCACGCTCTCAGGTAGAAGTCACGGTAGTAAGTTTTACGTAGGGACAAAGAATTGGAACGGAAGAGGAAAACAAGAAAAATGGTCCATATGCCCAAGGAGTAAAATTATAATCTATATTCTTTCCATAGTTTTCCTGGATTGCTACCTTTATACAATAAATTAACAGAAAGAGACTGTCTTTTTAAATTTACTTAACGACTATTTCTGAAGACAAAAATGATTGCATTATTTTCTCTTATTTTACTCTTAAAAACTGGGAGTGGATCAGCTATTCTTAGCCTCATTTGAAATGTAAGGAGATTTTCTGTTAGATGACTGACCATGTGAAAGGGTGCTTGCATCCACATGAATCAACAGTTGGTTGCTTTTTTTTCCCCTAAGACTTCACACATAAAGGTTTTGCTTGAGTTCCTCAACACTGGTCATTAGAAAGTCATTTCTCCCTGTATAATTTACTAAATACTGTTTTTCATCCTTTCACATTCCTTTCTCGTGGCACCTCAAGTGCTTTGATTGCTTACAGAAATTGTGGAACAGAAAACATATTTAAAAAGAATGGTTGCAAGCAGTGAGAAAGGTCTGATACACTGCTTGGGCTCCAGCTGAAGTGACTTTGCGTGCTAAAGGCCACGTGGAGGTCTGTGTTTGTCACCAAGCTGATGAAGAGAAAGGTCAGGGATTGCTGACACCTGCACCAAGCTGACTACTGACGTCACTGCGGCCACCTCAGTTTTCACCAGAAGAACCAAACTTCCTGTGAAGGGACTGTGACATCAGTACTGTCCAAAAGTCTACGCACGTGCGCTTCACATTCAGACGTGCTGCCACAGGTGTCTGAGCAAATGCCGCAGCCGATGAGGCTTCTCTGAGCTGAAGGAATGCAAGGGCCCGATGTGTCTCTGGTATCGAAAGCGTGCGTCTTTGGAAACGCAAGAAACCGAGCTAGCACGCTGCTCTAAACGCCCTCTCCCAGCTCCTCCCTGCAGACAATAAGCCTTCAGTTCGGAGACAGAGGAAAAGAGCTGTTGTCATACATGTACTGGTACCCTCTCCAGACCCATGTTGTAGACCCATCACAGCATGGCTCCCTGCCTGTGATAGAGACACTCAGGCAAAAGTCAGGGGCATTTTGCTACCACTGCCTCCAAAATGCTCCTCCATGCCAAAGTTTTTCCTCCACGGACACTCTGGCCCAAATAAGCTAAGTGAACTGCTGTCCTAACCTGTATAAAATTATTTCTGTAATGTCGTACTCTACAGAAATGCCTATCAACAAATAGAAATAAATCTATACAGATCTCTTCCCCATCCCTATTAAAATTGTCCTGGGTTACCAGTGTACCCAAAATGCTGGCCTCAGTTTACCTTTGTGTATGTCCCTCTCTTGCTCTGGGTGCTCGCAGCTCAGTCTGATTCCAGAGGTCAAACTCAAAACTTTCCACTCCATCCCAGTCCAGATGTCACTTGCCATTAGCACCCAAGTCCCCACCACCCTCCTGAGATTTGTTGCTTGACCCTGGTTTCTAGCATAGTCTGCAGACTGCACTGGGAACCACCGATTGACTTACTACACTTTTCTTTGCAAAAACCATTTGACCACAGCTTATACTCTGGGAAAAAACAAAAACAAAAAGCAAAAATACAAAAACAAAAACAAAACAAAACAAAACAGTAGCTCACACAACCATCATTGGTCAGTTTGAACCACCTTGGATCTATCTTCTAGATCTACTACCGAAACACGCAGAATACTAAGAACTGTGTGCTGCTCTCTGCTGTTTTTCACTCTTCTGTCCTCAAAATCCTAAGAGAGCTTTTCCTTAAAAACCACGGAGTAGAGAGAGAGTTCAGCTCTGTTAGCCACCGGTCTGAGTGTTTTCTTCCCACCGTGGAGGAAAACGTAAAGTCACCGGCATTATTCGTTTGAGGGAAGAACTTCAATCCAGTCAATGTCGCGTGACCAGCGTTCTGGAAAATGAACCTGGGACCCTTGCTTACCCTCCGGAGCTGAGCTAACCTGCTACACTGTGGGGAAGGGCAGCACATCACTGTGGGTAAATGAATGAGACGCACGCAGAAAATAAAACGGTCAGGTTTTGCTTGGAATTGAAAATTGTTGAAGGTCGGAGACTTTCATGTCGGGAGTTCATCACCAGCAGCACAATCAGTGGTTTTATCAGACGAGCGGTGAGGTCTGCAAAACAGCACGTCCTGCTGAGGAAATTATACAGCCAGAGATTGGGGTCCAGATTTTATACTCAGGAAGCCCTTGAAAACATGTTTGCTGCTATCATGCTGAGGAATTAATAGGTTAGACATCAACCACTAACATTTGGGAGATCTCCCCCAAGCACAGCATTTACTGACAGAGCAGAGTGCCCCCCAGTTCGTAATACAACGTGGAACACTTCATTTTACGTGAAGGCCGTTCACGGCAGCTTCGAAGTAGCGTTTTGGCATGAGGTGGATGCCTTCTAAGTGTGCGAATGGGGCCTTTAAATGAAACTTGAGTTTATGCCTGTGGAAGGAGAGTAAGTGGCTACAGATAAAACTCAGATTGCATGAAATGATTCCCGTGCACATGCTTGTTTTTAGTTAATGCAGGTTAGGGTCGTGTAGACTTCCATACTGATAAACTGATCAAACTCTTTTGGAGAGGTTAAAAATATTTTAAAAGGAACACATGACAAATAATTTAGAGATTTAGATTATATCCCTTTAGAGAGTTCATTTGATTTTTACATAGTCATGTTTATTCTTATGAAAACATTTATTATACAGTCATCAAATATGTATTGAGCAATGGGTACGTATTAAAATTGGGAAGAAATAGGGAGAAATTGGTAAAAGGGTACGAATGTTCCGTTATAAGATGAATAAGGTCCTAGACACTAATATCTAACATGGAGAATATAGTTGATAACACCTAAAAGAGGATAAAATTGTATACTGTGAGCAAAAAATAAAACAATCAGTATTGCTTTAAAGGATGCATTAAATTCAGTAGAATCTATTCTTGTGGCTACTGGACATGTACGGAGCATACAGAGGGTGCCAAAAGATGTATACATATTTAAAGAAAGGAAAGACTATTAAAATGGTGATACTCAGTATATACCGAGAACAAAAGATAAATACAAGTCACATTTGACTTCTGCAATGACAAGAAGTGCTCAAAGTGGTTAGCATCACTAACCAGACACTTCTGATGACAACTTGTGTCCACTTGTATCTCTGTGCATGCCAGTTCAATTTCTTCCCAAAGTCCCACCAATGTAGCCGGTTTTCTGGGGTACACCACATCCTTTAAGGTCCCCCATAGGTAGAAGGGGCGTTAAGTCAGGAGAATGTGGGGGAAACTCAGACAACATTCTTGAATTTCAAATACCACTTCAAAATGGTCTTGTGCTCCTCAAACAATTGTGCTTCTGCCATTTTCTGTAACTGTCCTGCCTGTCACTTGGTGACACTAGCATTCATTTGATTAACACCATCTTTTGAGTGAATGTCATACTACACATTGCTACCGTAATTCAATTCAACTTAGAAAAGAAATACTTAGATAACAGCTCTTCAAATGTGTATACATTTTTTGGCACCCACAGTATAAGTATTAGATAAATCAAGGAGTTGAGCTCATTTTTTATAATTCACTTAGTATCAGAACAGAGTCTCAGCTCTCAGAATTATCAGAAAATTCTAGAGACAGAGAAGTGAAATAATGGTAATATCATGTGATGCATCTATATTCCAGATACGCCTAAAGTATTAAGGAACTTCAGAGGAAGTGCTCAGAAGAGGACACTTAATTCAACTGAAGGACACACACCCCCCACCCCCGCCAAAAGAAAGGTGATTCTTGACCTAAATCTTAAAGGAATCACAACAGGAGAGAAGTTTATCCAAAGGCACAGAGAACAGGGCATTCAAAATGATAAACAGAGAGCTGAACTACATAACTTATGGAATATAATGAGAGATTTGGTTAGAAATATTCTGAAACCAAAATATTTAGGACTCCTTGTAAGTCTCAACATTAAGCTTAAATCAATTAGGAACAAATAGGAGTTAAAACAAATGCATAAACATTTATTAGAAATTTTGGCCCAAAACAGTATGGAGGATGAATTGAAGAGGAGCTGGATAGGAGTCACTCCGAGATGAGACCCTCAGGAGAATGTCATCACTTTTAAGGACTCATTTTCCGTGGTGTATTAATGTAATACCTACAAGAAAGCCCAGCAAATCCGTGAACCAGAGTTCACTTCAGATGTTTACTAGCTTACGAGTGAGTCAGCGACACCAGGAAGTGGGCGTGGATTGACCGTGTGGGACTGACTGTCCTCCCCTCTCCACTATAAACTGCAAGAGACAGTCATTTAAAATACATTTTGGGAGACTTAAAAAATCATCACTTCTCTCCAGGAACTAATAATGGAAAGAAAAAATACTATATTAAAAGATTGATTTTGGCACGGTCAATTGGCCAGTTTTTCTCCCTTGGTGAGGAATAGCCATTGTTCTGCCTTCAGATGTTCTACAAATTCCAAATGAACTCTTTCTTATAAAAGTGTTTTTTATGGTTATTTAAAGTAGGGTCTGTCGTTCCTCACAGAACTGCTGTCAGAGATACCCTCGTGTTAGTCTATAGAAAACTATTTAATTTTATACTACACAGACAAATGAGTTAAAATCTGTGTTTCTACATGTTAACCGTATAGCCTTAGGCAAATTATTTAACATCCCAATACCTGAATTTCTTTATCACTAAAATGAATAAAACAGAAGCCTAATAGAGTCTGTGTAAGGGTTCAGTGAGATAGCCTCGGTGAGATACTTAGCACAGTACCTACCACTTAGTAAGCACCCAATAAGTAAATCTTAGCTTTTATTAGCTTTGGAGACTAGGATTTTGCTTGGGAAAAAGTCATTAAAATTAAAACAATACAAAACAACTGTACTCCCACAGTCAGCAGTTGTAGATCAGGCATTGGCCGCCCACTGAGACATGCTGGCTTGCAGAAAAATTAAAAATCTTACCTAAAACCAGCTTTACCCATGTTTTACCTTTGAAGAAATAACCTCTTTGGAGGAAGAAAAAGAAAAGCCAGTCAGACCCCTAAAGATATGAATATCTGAATCCATGTTACCCATGAAATATAAAACGCTACTTTCAATCAAGAAATACAAACATCTTCTCCAATATCTCTAATAAGTAGTGAAAGTAATATAATGCAGTCTAAGAAAAATAGACAAAAACAAACAAAAAAGAAAAACAGAAATAATTCTGCAGTTACAAGGTTGAGATCCTTGGCTGAAATCATGTAAAGAATTTACGGATACACTCAATTATTTTTTCTCAAATATCACTGTATATGAAATATTTATCAGATGATGATTTAATTAATATTTAATAAAACGTCTATACACCACAAATTCACAATGTGATCATTACAGTATAGCTTCTGTTTTCACCATTTAAATGCAAGGAATTGCTTTAAACATATGCAACTGTACAGAAATCTATTTATTTACTTTCTGTTTAATTATGGAAATCCTTATACAAAGATTGTAGACCAAATCTAATAAGCATGAATACCTCCTTATGTGAAAAAAAAGATCACAGCTTAAAAGATTAACATCTTTTCAGTTTCTTTGTTCTGGATTTCTAAATTATAATTATTGCTTCACAGTCCATATGTAGAATTGTTGTTGTTTTTTTGTTTTTTTTACATCTGAAATGTGATATTTTTTGTAAACAAGATATTCAGATAAATACGAGTGGCCCTCTCCCAAGCGAAGGCCGGGGTTCCCTGGTGGTGCAGTGGCTAAGGCTTCAGTGCTGTCAGCGCCGCGGCCTGGCTTCGATTCCCAGCCAGGGAACCACCCCACCCCCCAAAAAAAATTACAAAGCGAAGGACAACCGACCTAACGAAGTTGGGGGGACGGACGTGGATTTGTGTGTGCACGCGTGTGGGGACCACGTGTTTACAGTGGTTCCCATGTGTCACACTAATGCGACCCCACTTGAGACTTAGGCACGAGTTTTCAAAGTGATGTTCAAACAGGGTTTCTCTGCCTCCTCCCCACACATACGAAAGGCCACGTCCACACGGAGGCAAACCAACGTCACTTCACCAGGCTGCCCAGAGAGCGGAAAGGCTAACTCCTCCTTTGGCCACCAGCGCGAACACGAGTGTTGGCCCGCAGCTGAGACCCTCGGCGAAGCCAATTGATAGGATTTTGTTTGTTTTTACAGTCAGGGATCCAGAACCATTCCAGATCAATCTGCGCTTGTTCACCCTCACCTTTAATTTCATGTGCTGTCATTGGGCTCCTCTGGACCTCTACTAAATATTGAGGGCGCCCTTTGTCATCCCGAAGCTGCACATTTGCTTGTGGCAGCAAGCACACGGTCTTGGAAATAAAAATGCACTTGAGCAAGCAATTCTTAGCAGCCTCTTGCATCGGGGTTGGGTGGCAACGGGAAGCCGGTGCCCGGTGACGGTTGAGTCTGGGGCCTGGGCTGCCTCCCGCTGTCACAGGGACTGGCTTTTCCAGGCGGCCAAAGGAAGCAGGATTTTGTTTGCAAGACGTGGGAGTCCACTCCTCGTTTACTGGCCGCCGGTACGGAAGCGAAATTCGGCACTGTGGCTGTATTTAGTGCCCCCGACCCCCACCCGGGTGCTGACAGAGACGTAGGCTGTATAAAAATCAAGTTTTGTTCATAGCAGCTTCCCCACTGGGGCCCTGAACTGCGCTCAGAGGGCGAAAGGGTTAAAAAAAAACCCACCAAAATCTTTCGTTGATTTCATTAACGCACAAGTCCGCGAGACAGAATTTAATGCTTAGTGTATGTACCTTACAATTCAGAAATAAAGCACATCCATAAGCAGATACATAATGCTGTTTGTTCAGTGTCAGATACCAAATTACTGATTTGGAAAGAGTTTCCCTAAGTGATTGTCGTGGAAGGAGGGCGGGGAAAGGGACAGTTCTGCTGTGGCTGCGTTTGCTGATGCACTGTGTGTGCCTGTCCCCATCCATCCTACCGGTGCCATCTGTGGTAACACAGTGGCTAGTGTGTGTGTGTGTGTGTGTGTGTGTGTGTGTGTGTGTGAATCACAAATTCCCTTCCTTTGAATAGATACAGTCTTTTTTTACTCGGATTATGAAAAATTCTGAGCATATTAAGACCAACATAAAGAACCTTATAGATAGAAGGCCTGCTTTCCATGGTAGGTACCTTTTGTTGCAACATAAAAACTGGAAAAGGCAAACACAGTTCTTATTCATAAATATTAATCATTATGTTTTCCCGTGACTTAATACTTTCTTGTAAAGTGGACATGCTACTGACGAAATCCCACAGTGTTTTTTAGATCTGTAATTTTCACGAAGCACAACTGAGAAGTACGTAAAAAGAAAATGACGGTGCAGTGACTGAAAACTAATCCCCCCCACACACTGAGAAGGGCTGATTTTGGAGCCGTTCATTTTCCTGGGCTGGAGGCGATGAGGTCATCTCACCTCGACCAGCAAAGGAAGTTCAGTTCCTCTCCAGGGCTTTGTTGCTCTGGACGTTACCCAGTGGAGCAAGAAGAACATTAAATTTGATTCCTGACAGATAAGCCAAGAAGCGACGACTTCGTAAATACTCTGATTTAAAAACATGCCTATTTCCAGCCACATACTGTCAGGTACTTGGGTCAAAATACAGGCTTATTTTCTTAGCACATTTAATATAGTAACGATCAGTACGATATACACCTTGCAGTTTCTAAGGTTAAACCAAATCGTATCACTTTTTATGTGACACATTGGTTATGTTGCAGAATCTAATTTCTTATTTCTAAAAATAGGAGATTTACTGTACCACTCTTGGGTTTAGCTCTGAGCATGTATTTGAGGCAAGCACCAATAAAACAAAAAGAAAAATGATTTTCTTAAAATGCATGTCCTGTTTTTCAACTGAAAACACTTCTAAAGAATTTGTGGCTATGGGTAGCAACATCATTAAAAATGAGACTTAATTTAGAAACATAGCATAATACTACATAGGTGTGAAACAGAAAATTTCAACTCCCTGATTTTGCTGTGAATACTGTGCACTCAGTTTTGGCCCAAATTTTCAGGAAAAAAAATCTTTTGTTTCAATTTTTTAATTCAAATTGTTATTTGTTTATATTTAAGTACTTGGATTTTTTGTATTATAAAGGAATTTGGAATTTTAGCATTTATTTTTGTAACACTGCAGTACAAAAAATTTTATGTAACACTTCTAATTCATAAGCATAAATAAAAGAATTAAAGACATTTATATAGATACAGAATTAGTACTACCCAAGTCTAATGTGCATCCTTATTTTCCCTCACAAATTTGGGCCAAAAAGTATGCATTATGCACGGCAAAATATGGTACTTTAATAATTTTGCTAACATACATTAATATTATATCTGAAATAACTGGATTATATGTTTTATGTTGTTGGGGTTTTTTGACATACCTGTTACAAAGTGTAGTTTACTGGGAGGTAAAAAATTATTGACAATCATAAGTTTGTTTACCAGTTGACATCATGCTTATCAACCTACTCTACTAGCAGTGTGAGAATTCAGTGGCTAAATACAAGGTGAGAATACTGAATACCATTTTGTGTTTGTCCACAACATAATGTCATTTCAGTTTATGAAAGCTTATTTCACTTCTGAAATTACGAGACTGTACTAATTCGTACAGTTAGTTTAGGAACATGAACATCAGCAACCCTATTCTACGTACAACGTAACTGAATAAGATAAGGCAAAATACTGTGTAATAAAAACTCTATAAAAGTGAAACTGTATAGAGAAAAAGTCACCTCCAGAAGTTTGACTTTAACTGGAAGGTTGACTTTAACTGTCTGTGTCTTTCCCACCATCTACACTGTGAAAAATAAGACAGTACCGAAATATCAGTGACATAGTGAGCCCTGGCTATCAGCTAGGCGTGTGCTGGACTCTTGCAACTTCCCTCGTCTTCCAAAGGTAAAGTCACAAGCCTCTCTCTGCCTCTTTGCCTCTCTCTGTCTCTCTCTGTCTCTCTCTCTGTCTCTCTCACACACACACACACACACACACACACACACGCAGACACAATTTGGTTGAAAGTTTTAGGAGTAAATGAGAAGCAGCCAGGGCTTGTCCAAGCCTATTCACGTCGCTGAGTAAAAGCCACCTGATAGAGCGCACTAGAAAGGTGAACCACCAGTTGACAGCAGTCTGCTGGTCCCATGTCTACTGCGCTGACATCCAGCCTCTTAGAGGTCCGAGACGCTTCTATTTACGTGGTGGTGTACCGGCTCCTAGAAATCAGCTTTACACTAGGTGCTTCCCTTACTGAAATGCGTTGCTGTTTCTTTGCTTGCTTGCTTGTCGAGCCAATGTTAGGATATACAATTCTACAACGTAAGGGGTAGAGGTCCACCCAGAACGAGAATGCTTTGACAGTTACTGCACTCTTTACCTAAATTTTGCAATGTTCATTCTGAGAATTCTGAATTTTTAACTTAGTATAATGGAACGATGAAACTGGAAATTGTGAATAATTCACATTTTCGCCTATTGCAAATGTGCAAAAGCATCACCCTACAACGTGGTCTTCTTTCTTTTATATTCTGCATGCAAATTTGAACTTGTGTGCAAATTATAGATTTGTTTTATGACTCTTCAGAGCCTTACTTGAAAACCTGCTCTTTTCTTATTCCCGGAGATTCGCTGATGAGCAAACCGAAGTAAGAAAGCCAGTCTTTCAGGTTCATAAAGTTTCAGCAAAGTGAGCATTCAAGCTCGTTTTTCACCAGGTGATCACAGCTTTTTAAATTTCTTTTTAACCTCTGTAGAAATTTAACAGTTGTGACATTTCCTTCAGATATTTTATTTTCCTAAATTAATATGGGAGATATTTTTTTCTTAAAGCAGAGCAGTGCCCTAACTTCAATTACTTATATAAATCTGTAGCCTGAGGGTGAATTTCATAAAATTTTATGTAAGCATTATTTTGTTAACACTTTATTAGATTTTAGCAAAATTCTTGAGACATGGTCGATATAAGACCTAATGACCCCAATGGCATAAGATGTTATATTTGTTGAAAAAAATAAATCCGTACACATTGGAATGCATATTTTACATACTTCTGTGAACTTCTAAAAGTACACAAAATTGTCATGCTGGAAATAATATATTAATTCAGATTCCCCAAGTGTTACTTCCACGACAGCTTGTATCTGATTCATGTGAAAAAACATGATTATCTTCTCTAAAGCCCTTTCGGGAACATTTGGTGTTTTAGTAATTAGTGAGCCCTTTCATTTAAATGGATGACAGGTCCGAATTTGATGGCTACATTTGAAAATGAGAAAACTCGGGCTATGTCTCCATCCCTCAAAAGAGAAATCCCACTACACCTTAACTATTACTTCTTGTATTGACTCAGTATATTCTACCTCATTCGTTTTTATACTGAAGATAATTAGGGGGTCCATCTCGTCCGCACCCACATAAGAATGCATGGGACAACAGATTTGCAATACCCAACTCTGCCTTACAGGGGTCACGGGTGAGCAGGAAGACGTGCCTGAGTTTTGGCCCTAAGTGATAGGATGACCTTGGACCTGTCATTTTCCTCCTCTGGCCCCCATTTTTTTCATATTACAAATGACCGCACTGGTTGGGAACCCCAGGTATCAGTTTGGTGGCTGGTGAACTGAACCAACGAGCAGAGATGCTTCCTTGGTTTGACTCCCAGGGGTGCTTTCATGGGGCCTGGACTCCCACAGAGCCCATCCGTTGTCTGACCCCCGGCTGCCCGCATGTGTGCAGTACCCACGGCATGGGGTCTACCATCTGTGCCACATATTTCAGGACCTTGTCAGCCCTGACGCTCCAAAATCTTTCGTTCATCAAGCTAATTACCAGGTTAGAATCTTATCCTACATAATAGTGTAAGAAAAAAGCTTCTATATAGACTGAGAACATGGGCTTATCACATTTTAAAAATGAATTTCCAATATTAGAAAAGCAAAGAACTGTATTCAGTTGAATAAAAAACTACATAAATTTGGGGAATTCTTGCTAACATATAATTGCTAAACAAGTTAGACTTTCTGTGCTCATGAATGTGTTCGTTAATTTGAGAAAGAGGGAGAGTTAGCAAATATCTGACTTTAAGAGAAAACAAAACCATACAGTAGGCTCAGTCCAAAAAATAGTGTCGTCAGTGATGGCAGAATTTATAATGATGACCGATTTTACCTCTAAGGAGATGAACAGGTTATTCTACCGCGATTTACAATACACCGAATCCATTTCAGAAAAACTGCCTTCCAATGAACAACTTATTATAAATAGAAATTTGAATGACCCACTCATCCCCAAATAAACATTAAACTAGGGAGGGGAGAAAGGGGAGGGGGTGGGAGAGGAGGGGGGGAAGCTAAATATAAGGTGATGGAAAGAGAAGTCACATTAGGTGGTGAACTTATTATACATCAAG
>PVJL010013540.1:0-31852 GCA_004026885.1 Lyroderma lyra
TTTGTTTGTTTGTTTGTTTGTTTGTTTGTTTGTTATTCCCTCCGTTTGCTGGGTCCCAGTTCTGTGTACGTGAGCTCCTTTGCCAGGTGCTGGTGAGACCCGGTCACCAAGTCTGGTACTGCCTGGTTCTCCTGCTCCTTGTCTGTCAGATGGGGGAATTGAACCTGGGAGGCTTGGAAAACACCTCCCGGCTGGAGCACCCTGCTGGCCCTGCGGGGAGCCTCGCAAGCCAAGGTACCTTAGCTGACTCCCTCGGAGCTAGCCTTGCTCCTGGCACTTCCCAGTCCCTAGGAGGAGGAGGGGAAGGGGACGGCTGCCCCTGTGGGGTCTCTGTGCCCGAGGCTCCGGGTAGAAGACCCCCACTTCCATTTCTGGCAAAAGCCCAGGTCTCATCCTGGCAGCCAGCATTCTGGGAGAAGATGCTCATCTTCACCTGACAGTTCCTGATGTCTGACCCAGACCTGATGTGGCCCAGGGGCACAGGCACAGGTGGGAGGGACAGCGCACGCTGGCTCCTTCTCATGCAGCTCCGTGGCCCCACTGGGGCCTGGCTGGGGCCTGAATGGACCCCGCAGCCCGGGCCCTCATCCTCCCTCACTTTAGGGAGGCACGCGTCCTCGGCAGGGAGGCCTGAAGCCTTGCTCGGACAGGATGCGTCCACCCAAGGATGGAAATGAACACTGACAGCTCCTGATTTATGTCCTTGTTATCCCATAAGGGAGACAGGGGAGGCCATTTATAAGGCCAGCGGCATCCTGAGAGGCTCAGCACCTGGGGCTGCCCACTGGCTGCCTGGACAAAGTGACCTGCCTCCCTAAAGGGCCAAGAGCCAACCCGAGTGGGCAGGGGAAGGAAGGGTGATCACTGTGCAAATGCCTGTCAGTGCGGGCTCCTGAGCCCCAGGGACGTCTCTGGTCACCGGCCTTCACAGGTGGAGACCCAGACGCCCAGAGAGGCTAAGCCTGAAGGCACACAGTGAGGAGGCCAGGAGCACTAGGCAACCACCTCATGCTCCCACAGGGCGTTTGAACAACTTGAAAGGAAGTCAAAATGTCTGAGAACTGAGCCTGCAACCACGATGACCACCCTGCTCCCGTTAGGGACAGTTGTGTACTGAGCCTTTACCCACCCGGGAAGAATGGGGTGACTGCAGCAACAAGGCCCAGGCAGGTAGAAGCCACGTGGCCACCGGCGTTCACTGCACAGGAAGTGGGGTCAGCCTGAGTGCATAGCTGCTCCTCTCTCCAGCAGCGGACAGCCCAAGGCTCCAGTCCCTGGTATGTGATGAACCGAGAAGCCAGGGTCACGCGGGATTCGTTAGACGTTCTGGGGGAGAACTGAGAAGGGAAGCCACACCCACACCACGGGAGCTGCTGCTCTCTGCTCCGGAGCTCCGGGGACATGTCACGCTGAACGCAGGGACAGAGCAGCCATCCTCGATGTCTGTCCCAAGCCGACCTTTAGTGACTCTCTGGCTCAGGGCCGACAGCAGGACAGTCCAGGAGGCAGGGGAGGAGGCAGATGGATGGGGACTCCCACTAAGGAACCACCTTGTCCTGCTTTGCCCCAGCACTGAAAGGCCCGCATCCCAGGAACCCCTCCATCCAGGGCAAACCAGGCAGATCAGTCACCCTAACTTCAGCCAAGTAGAAACGGCGGGGCCAGAACCCAGCAGCCTCCGGCTGTCGGTGCCTCCTACTACAGCATGAAAGGTGGACAGGGTGGCTCCTAGAGGCGGCCCATGAGAGGGGTACCTGCCACCACCCCACAAGTGCCTGTGCTGAGGATCAGAGAAATCGCCTGACTTGTCCAAGGTCACAGAGCTGGGATTTGAACCCTAGACCCTGGCTGGGAAGGGAGCAGGAGGGAGCAGAAGCCTTCATACGGACCGGTCCTTCCTCCGGGACCCGTGAGCCTGTGAGCTCTGGTGCCGGCCGCTGTCCTCACCCAGAGACCCAAGGGATTCAGTGCAATTAGCAGGCGGGACCAGCAAATAGTCCCGGGCCAGCGGCAGAGGCCACCGACCTGTGCAGCTGCTCCAGGCTACAGCTAAGTCGCCCCAAGGAAGCCCCAGGGTGTGCAGGGTGGGGACAGACTTGCTCTTCCTCTCGGAGGCCCAAAAGGATGCATCAGGCTTCAAATTCAACCCCATCCAGGACTTGCAAACCTCCGGGGAGCTCACCCTCTCCCAAGGGGCTCGGACACACCGGGAGACACGCTCGTTCGCCCGCAGCCTCGTGCCCCGCTCCTGCGGTGCCTTCCCATGTCCGCGGGTTCCACTGGCTCCCGGGGCGTCGGGGTCAGCACATCACGTCTTTTAAAGGGCAGCTCTAGGAGACAGCAATAGCGATCAGAAGGTGACAAAGGGGGAAGGAACAAGGGTGAGCATTTCCACACGAGGTGGTATCGAATGAACCACATATCAAGTCCCCGAGAACTCGGTGGAACGTTCCGAGAGCAGTCGGCCAGGGCGGCCTGCAACGCAGCTCGGTGTCCGACGGCCCTCCCAACACGAACCCGGTGGCTTTCTTGCACGCCCGTCCCACGCCGACCATGGCGGTTAGGAGCACCGAGGTCTTCTCTGGGGCCCTCCGGCGGCTGTGGGGGCAGAGCCTTTCTTGTACCCCTGCGACCCCGCACCACATGGACTCATCCCTGTCAGGAGAGCCCCTGCCCTAGCCTGTGTCACGTCAGCTGCCACTTTGTTTGGCCTGCTTTACCCACGTCTTCGATACCATGGCACTCTGCACAGTCTCGTCTGAGGAGCAACTGCCCACCCAGGTGACGTCAATGCTGTGTACTGCCCTGGGAGACGCCGTCCCTGCCCCCTCCACATCCTGCTGTGCAAAGCGCATCCGCCTGCCCGGGTCCCCTCCAGCAGAGCTCCCCACGAAGACCCCCTGCCCACTTTCTGACTGGTCAGCCCCCAGAGTCCAGCATTTTCCCAAGCTTTGTGGACCGGGGAGCTGAGACCAAAGTCCCAGGTGACATGTCTCTCTCCTTTGCGGCCTTGGGGAGGCTTCTCTGCTCAGAGAGATGGACCCAACTGATGCAGCACACATCCATCAAGTGAAGAAAAACAAAGAATATTCAACAGACACATGTGAGTTCTGAGCCAGGGGCTGGCTTCACTCTGGGGTCACCTGTGTCCGTAAAGATCTGGGGGGTGGGGGGGGGGTGGTCAGGCAGCACAGGCTCCGCACAGCCACTGCCTCAGTCCCTGGGTCATGCACTCAGGTACTGAACACGCTGGGGCCGTGGCATAGGAGGGCGCTAGGAAAGGCCCTCCAGGGAGCGTGGAAACAGCCCCTTTTTGCCGTGGAGTGCCCCCAGTGGGGTGGAGGGCAGCTTGCTATGAGCACCCATGGGAGAGAGAGCCACCCCTGCTTGGTGGGGGTGACAGCTGAGCAGGAGTGCAGGGAAGTTCCTGCGCGGGCGGTGTTCTCATCTCCTTGGGGTGGGAAAGGTGGGGTAGTCCCACCTCCTAGAGGGGAGACAAGCCTGTGAGGGCCCTAAGGCTTAGTGAAAGGAAGCAGCTGCCTCCTCCCGGCCCCCCGTGTCCTGAATCGTCACCGAAGCAGGAGCTAGGGCTGCGGTCTGCTCCCAGGGCCCCAGCTGAGCCTTGGTTGGCATCTAGCACCACCTACTGGCCACACGGGGAAAAGCGAGGCCTGAGCCTAGGCCTCTGCCCCAGGCCTCCGGAAGTCACTGGTGGCCTGGCTGTCACACCCTGATCATCCCTTCGACCCCAGCGTCCATCCAAGGGCAGGAGGCAAACTTTAAAGGTGACACAGACACTCAGAAGGAAACAGGAGGCCACCGAGCCAGCTAGTGCTCTCAGACCCAGGGACAGTCTGTGCTAAAACCCGAGGGAGATCAGACTGAGGATGGGCGGGGAGCTGGGAAAAGGGACAGACAGACAGAGAGAGAGCAGGCCCTGAAGGAGGGCTGGAGCCAGGCAGCAGGGACAGGGAAGGTCTTCCTGGAGAGGGAAGGGCTAGGCTGTCCTGGGGATACTAGGGCCCCAGGAAGGGTTCACATGCCGGCCACTGCCGGCCCCCATGCTAGACAATGTCCCTCCTCTTGTAGCCAGGCACTGCGGGCAGCTCCTCCCAGCCTCTGACCTTGGGCGGCCTGCACTAGCCCACGATGCTCCCGTGACCACAGCCACAGGGCTCGGTGCCCGGCCCCAGCTCGTCTTAGTTGGGAGACAGCAACAAAGATCAGGTGGAGATGGAGGAAGCGGGCACAGGGGCGAGGGTCTCAACGTCATCTGGAATTAAACAAATCACATGCCGAGTCCCCTGCGAGAGATTAAGTTGCAATTTATGTCCTTCCGTTTGCAATCACGGGCTCAGGGATTTCTGCTCAGAACGCGGCTTCCTGGGCCCCAGCAGAAGCTGCCACCCGTGCTGGTCCAGCTGCTTCCTGGGGCTCCCTGCTGCCCAGGGACGGGTGGACGGGCCTGCAGGAAAAAGCTTGGGCTTTGCAATCACACACACTAGCTGCTGACCCTGGACAAGCCCCTTCGCCTCCCTGAGCCTTGGGCTTCTCGTCCCAGAACCAGGGATAAGCAAGTCGCAGGACTGTGGTCAAGGCTGAGCACTGCACACCACCGCGCACAGCACCTGGGAGACAAGCTCCATAAACGCTGGCTAGAAATCGGGGGGACGCCCAGCCCCGGCCGCCCTGCCGCTGGCGCCCGGCAGCCCCTTGCGTGGCGGCCCCAGGCGTGGCCGGAAGCCTGCCGCCACCGCCAGCTGTAGGCGTCCCGTGGGCGAGGCCTGTCCTCACAGGCAAGAGCGCTCCTCGGGTGGGCGATGACTGCACACCTCACCCACGGGGAAAGGCGCTCCGCCAGCACCCCTCTCTGCCGCATCCATTATGCAGGGCTTCCCACGGCCTGGTGCCTGCTGTGAGGGATGGGGGTGGGGGAGGCCCTGTGGACCGCAAACCCAGTGCGGAGACCTCAGGTGGGTCGGAGCCATCCTCTGCAGCCCTGGCTCTGCAGAGGTCCAGGTGACAGGGTGGCAGCCACTCAGACATGAGCTGGGGCTCCCCAAGTGTTTCTCAGGCTCGGGGGTCGGCTTAACACCCCTCCTGCCCCGGAGCTTCCAATCCAGGAGTTCTGGGGTGAGGCCCGAGAGTCTGCATTTCTAAGCGGCTCTGGAGCAGCCGCTGTGTGAGTTCACATTTAAGTCAATGCCGTGGCCCCGCTGTCACATTTCGGGGGCTCGGACGCCACGTGTGCTGGTGGCAACCATGTTGGACAGTGCAGATACACGCTGCCATCACGGCAGAAAGTTCTGTCAGAAAGGACTGTTCTAGAAGGTCTATCCTGGAAGACAGGAGTGTCGCAGGAGGAAGGGCTGGGCGGGAAGGGAGTGGAATGGGTGTCCACAGCCGGGAGGCCGGGGCTCTGGGGGCGCCCAAAGCACGCCTGCGGGAAGGCAGGCCCCTCAGAGCCTCTGCAGAGGGATCGGGGTATGATGTGAACAAATGCCAAGTGGCAGCGGGCTCCTCGCTGACGGTGACGGGGAAACGTGTGACAGCCCCGGCGCACAGCCGCCGTCAGAGGGGCATTCGTTGGAGCCAGCCCGGGGGAGTCGGCGGAGGCGAGGCACCAGCTAAGATCTGGAGGGAACCAGCTTCCAGGATTTTCGGCCCAACTGTGATCCACTCGCCCACGGGCCTGCCTGCCAGTCTCGCCGTCACTGGGGACACTGTGTGGGGCAGGGGCAGCCGTGAGGGGCAGATTCTGCACCAGGCAAAGGGCCCGAATACTGTGATTCCTGCTCCGAGGCGCAACACGCATCAGAGCGCTGAACAGATGGCCCAGCAAAAGGGGTTAAAGCAAAGAGATCGCTGAGAGGAGTCTTGTCACTCGCAGTTGAGCGGAGACCCAGGAGGAACAGACTTTCGGCGGGTCCGAAATAGCAAGTCCCAGGGAGGAGCACCACCTCCTCCCTGCCCCGCCCCCGCCCCTGCGCAGGCGCCCTCTGCCAGTCCCCTCCCGGGGCCAGACAGGGGCTTCTGACACCAGCTCTCCGAGGGAGGGGCGGGGAGCTCCCCTAGGTTCTGCCATGTGTCTCTGTCACACAGAAAAACGGCTTTATTCTTGCACACAAAGCAACGGGCTTGGGGGACAGGAGGCTCCCATCGGGCTTGGGGGACAGGAGGCTCCCAGGCGGCACCCCCGCCCCGACTACGCCAGACTCCTAGGGCCTCGGAGCTCTTTCCCAGATGTTCTGACCTTGACCTCCCGGCCTTGGCTCTCCCCCTTTGCTTCCCTTCGCGCCCCTTCTGCACAGGTCCTGCCAGTCAGTCTGGGGCGCAGAGCTACCCGAACACAAAGGGCGCTGGGTCGCGGACAGGCTCGCACGGGTCCCCACTCGCCCCCCTGGCAGACAGCGCCGCGTCCCACCCAGGCCTCCTCCCTTCCTCCCCTCACGCCCTTCCTCCTCCTTGTCCGTCTCAGACCCTCCCCCGAGCTCGCAGGAAGTCACGTCCGGTCTGAGTTCTAGGCCCACCCCGAGCTTCAGCGGCCGCCTGCCTCTGGGCCCTGGGCCCTGGGCCCCGCAGTCCCGGGCCGGCCTCCCCTTCCTGCACACACGGCCTCGCCCAGTGCCTCCGTCCACCTACGCGGCCAGTCCTCCCGGGGAGGCCCGAAGCCAGAACCAGCCACACGCCAGGGCTCCACGCTCATTCCCCCAAACTGCGAGGGACGTCACCAGGACCTGGTGCCACCACCCTCGCCCCTGTCAAGCAGCCACGTTTCCCATTTATAGAACTCACTGTGACCTTGGGTAACGGCTTTGGTCGCCAAGGAAGGCAGATTCTTATGGCGCCTTAAAAACAAATCGTTACAATCAGTGGAAGAGGGATTGCAAGAGGCAGGAAGCAATGGCCTAGCGACGCAAAGCTCGTACTTCCAAGGGCGTCTACTCAGGTGGTGTCCCTTCTGGAGCCTAGTGCAAACCCGTCCGGACTGGGGGTGAGGGCAGGGCAACGGCCCGCGGACCACCGTCCCTTCGGCAGCCGCGGCCCACCTCGGGCTTCCCGGGGCCACGCCGGAAGCGCTGTCTTGGGCCGCACGAGCTAACACGCAGGGCAGCGGACGGGCTAAGACAGACGTCCGTGCATCCTCTCTGCGGCCTTTTGAGCAAGGTCAGGGATTTGTGCTGGGCCCAGGCCGCCCGCGAGCCCGGGGCTGGGCTTCTGATGCACAAAAGCAACGGGCTTGGGGGACAGGCTTTTCCCACTCCCTGCCACCCCCCCCCCAGCCCCCCGGGGGAGGGGCACAAAGCCAGGGACTCGCTTCAATGGGAGAAAAGAAAGGGAAACGCATCCCCAGGGGACGGGAGCAGAAACCAAAATGCAGGGATTATTTTTAACAGCTCCATTGAGAAGTCATTCGCACAGCACACAAGTCATCCATTTAAAGTCCACAGTGCGGTGACTTTCAGGACCGTCACAGAGCTGTGCCGTCACCACCACAGGCAACTTCCAACATTTCATCTCTCCAAAAACGAACCCTGTGTCCTTTAGCTGGCCTCCCCCGTCCACCCATGCGGCCCAGCGCGGGGCAGCCGCGGGTCCTCCTGCCCACAGAGCTGCCCGCTCCGGACATTTCACATAAATGACATTATACAACGTGGGGTCTTCCGTGCCTGGCTTCCTCCCCTGAGCACCAGGCTTCACGGTTCATCGTGTTGGGGCGGACGCACAGATTGACATCGCGGGGTACCAGCGGGCCAGACACCCTCGCGGCTCCCTCTGCCTTCCTTCCGGGTTATGCAGGGCTCCTTCTGCACGCAGGAAGGAGCCTGTCCCTCGCCCACAGCCATCGCACGCAGGACGCGGGCAGCGGGATCAGCAACTGGACCCAAGTGCAAGGTGAAAAGACGGTGGCGCTCACCACAGCCCCCCTCTCTGGCCTCGTGGGATGACACTCCACGGGGTGTTTTAAGTGAACGAGTGATACCTTCTCCGCTGGGCCTCACGCACTCCCAGGCGGACCTGCCCTGCCCAGGCACCATGAAGAAAGGAGCTGAGGCGAAAGGCAGCTGGACCCCGGGCCTTGGCCCCCACCTCCCCCCGCCCAGGGCAAAGGCTGGTGATCCCAGGCCTGCTGGCACGGAGGGCAGTGAGCCGGCAGGGCTTAGGACCCAGTGCCGAGTGACAGCGGCAGCGGGACTGCTGGCTCAAGGCTTGTGGCTCACCTAAGAAATGGATGAAGGATGGGCTGGAGGGGAGCGTGACCATCAACGAACCACAAAGCCTTTTAGCGTATCCATTTGCGACGGCTGCTGAACAAACAATTGCAAACCCGCTCGGTGGCTAGCTGGGGCCTGGGTCTCCTGGGATGGCCTGGAGCTCCAGCCTGGAGCCCCGTTGCCCCAACACAGGAGGGAGGACGAGCCCTCGGCAGCCCAGCTCGGTCTGCGTGCACAAACGCAGGCCCAGAACGCGGCAGCCCTGCTCCTCCCTGCCCTTCCCGCTTCCGCCCCGTCTCAGCCCCCTTCCTCGGTGAGCAGCACTCCGTGGTGAGCACTGGGCACAGCCTTCCCGTTTCGGCCTCTGACCGCTACCTACCGGCCGGTGGGATCCAGAGGTTTCACTAAGCGGACAGCTCCCAGCCGGAGGCCAGGACTTAGTAGATGCTCAGTAAGGTCTTGTTTGCTCTCCACGTCCCAACCCTCCAGCCCTGCAAGACCCACCGGCAACAGGGGGCAAAGAGGTCGGCAGCGGGAGGTGTCGGGTGCTTCGGGCACGGGCACGACACGAGGACGGGCTGAACAGCTCCCTGTCCCAGACGCGGGTCCCCGGGGCATGCACGGGGCAGGCAGAAGTGGCCCCGGCCCCTCCCCCGCGCCGCCCGCCTGTTTATCTGCCCAGCCCTGGTTTACCACTCCGCTGTGGCTCTGAGCCGTGCTGGAGTTCTTGGTAAAGCACTTTAATCCACTCTAATGCCCACTCGGCTGCTCCGTGACCGCCTGGCGGTTACTCTAATGCATCCCTCTCACCTCGGGGTTACTAATGAGGTCAGAGGCAGCGCAGTGCCCCAACTGAATAATTCACTAATCAGATGCTCAGACTCCAGTGGTAAAATTTATTTCTGACACCTAAGTGGCAAATGGGTTTGTGGACACATGCACCCCCTCTTCGCTCCAGAGCTATTTCTGCTAAACAGAGAGCTGCTGCGTTTGCTTAACCAACGGGCTCTGGTCTGGCCACAAACCATCTCATGAACTGGGCCGGGCATTTCGTCAGGGGTGGGTGGGGGCTGCCTTTCAAGCCCACTTTCCCTGCCCTGGCCGCCACCCCATCCTTGTGCTAGTGCCCATGACACACCTGAGATCCCTGCTGCCCGTGCCGTGTGTCCACCGTTAGACCAGTGGTCCCGACCAGCTCTGGGGACAAGAACCTTGCAAATGCAGACAGAGCTTCCCGGGAATATGCACATCACCGTTCTCATTTCACCCCTCGTCTGCAGGGGTCCACAGCTCCTCTGAAAGCCTCGGCCCTGAGGCAAGACCTCCAGATCGACCCGGATTCCTTTTGGGAGGAGCACCCCCTTTCCCAGTGTATACAATGGGGAGCATCCGCCAGATGCCTCTGGGCCCCCTCCCCACTCTGGGAGTCTCTGCACCTCAGGCAAACCCCCAGGCCCAGCTCTGGATGCACCAGCCCCACCCAGGGAGATGGGGCTCCCAGGGCCCCCCAGCCCCTCACGTGCCCTCCGCCAGGGGCCGGAAGGGTGCGCATCCACATTCAGATCCGTCCACAGAGAACGTCCCCGTCCTCCAACAGACGCAAGGCTGCAGTCTGAACGCCGGCCAAGGTTGCCCCAGGAACCACAGCAACCGCTGCCATTCTGGAACATTCCAGGCTCCCTTGGATCAGGCCCGGTTTCTTTTTACCCTTCAAGCGATCAATGCCAGGCACATGTACAGTCAACCAGGGGCCCTGTGTTTGGGTGCAGGGACTCCGGAAGGACGTGGGAGGCCTGCCCCCCAGCCCAGCACACACACACCAAGCAGAAGGTGGTAGCGATCACCTTTGAACTTGATTGCCCCCCTCACCAAAATACAAATTAATAATAATAATAATAATAATAAATGCACATACGCACAAGAGAGACGAACCTGAATATTCCCCAAAAATAAAGACTCTAAATCAAAACGATCCTCATTTCTCAGCAGACGCCGGCACTCAGACATCCCCGAAACCCGTGGGGCACCCCTTCCTTTCCCAACCCCCGCACCCCACACGGGGCCCAGCGGACGCGGGGAGGAGCCTCAGCTGCCGGCAGGGGCCAGCTGAGCGCGGCCGGCCGGGCGCTCTTACTGACCGGCCGCCTGGCCCCCGAGGCCGGGCTCCCGTCCCCGCCTCCCCGGGCCGCAGCACCGTGGCTCACGAAGGTCCCTGCCCCTCAGACTAGCAAAGGGAACTAACGTTTGCTGACAGGCACGGCGACGCCGGGAAAGACCCTCGTCACCACCGTACGGAGGAGCAGAGAGGCTCCGGCAGGCTCCGCGGGCCACCCGTGTCCCCCCGCGCACTGGGCTACCGCACGTCGCTCTGAGACCGCGTGCGCACTCCGCAGGCGGCACGACGAGGGGGGCCGGGAGGGCTGTCCCTCGTGCACACTCGTCACCCAGCGTGGGGTGCTCTGCCTGACCGGAACTACTTCCTCCGACCGGACACCACACCGCAGCTTCGGGGCGCAGGGTGGGGCAGGGGAAGGGGAACCCCGCTGTCACTCAGCGGCTCCCACTTGGACGGGCTACTTCTCCTCTCCGCGTTATGGGAGGCTGGTGACCCCTCATGCCCCCCTAAAGTTCTGTCATTCCACACTGGGACAGAAAGAGGATGATGGCCATGACCATGACCATGACCATGTTCACACCATATTAACAACAAGGAGTAAAAAACACCCAAACCAACAACCACCATTTGCTGAGCGTGTACTCTGCCAGGCGCTGTGCCGTGTCTCACACGGACGGTCCTGTGTCACCCTCGCATGGCTTCTGCGAGGGCCAGGACGGGTCCCGTTGGACAGAGGAGGAGGCTGGGGCTGGCGGGCGCTTTCCGTGTCACCCTGGGCAGCAGCGATCTGCGGAGTGGACAGGCAGGGGCGCTGCCCAGGCCTGTGGCCATCTTCCCCTTGTTATTGCGGGTCACGTTCGATACGACCCTATGTTAGTGCCAGGTGTCCAGGACAGTGGCTGGACAATCCATAAGAGGAAACTCAAAAGGACGTGCTATGGGCAAGGGCTGCCTGTGATCATGAGGTTGGAAGTTGGGGTCCCCTCGCAATTCCAGATCCCCAGGACGTCCTCAGTGTCCCGCTTCAGGTCCCCCGAACAAGGAGAAAAGCACAGCAGGTGCTCTGTGCTTCACGTGGACTCGTCCACCTACCCTCCCGTCCACGCGTCAAACCGCACGCCTAGTCATTCCTTTGCTTGTTTATTAATTTGTCCCTAAATCGCACCCATCCTCCCGCCCGCGGACTCACCTCCGCGCGTGCCCCGTCCCGCCCACTCACCTGCACACCTAGCAGCTCACCCTCCGCCATCCGCCTCGCCGGCGACGCCCCCTCCCATCCAGTCACTCACTGTCCAGGCCCGACGCCATGACTAAGCGGTGACTGTGGCACCGACTGCCCAGGAAGAGGTCAAACTGCAATTTACAAAAAGAGGGTGACACGGAGACAGGCGCCTACAAGGAGGGCTGCTGAGGGGAGGCACAGCGGGGAGCATGGGGGCTGGGAACGATGTTCGTGGCCACGGGTCACGGAAGGACACGGATGGGACAGGCGTTGGACTCGCCGTCATCTGCCTCCGAGGGAAGGAGAGGGAGGTGGGTAGAGAGGAGTTCGGCACTTCAAGCCTGACTGTTACCCAGTACCTGACTGTTACCTGGGTACCTGACTGTTACCTCTGTTCCTGCTCCTCTCAGATGGGCCCTTCCTGTGCCTGCCTCCTGCGGTTTCGGGGGTAGATGGCCACAGGAGAGCCTGCTGCCACCTCCTGCCCCCGCTGGTCCTGGAGGGACACAACTACCGCCCGTCGCGACATCACGCTCCCCTCTGCTAAGCGAGCTGCACACCCTCCTTCAGTGCCTCCCCACCGGCCGTGTACCCCACCACAGCGTACCCCACACACTCTCACACCCATGCACACACCCACGCACACGCACACACTCATACACGCACACTTGCATGCGCACACACACCCACACACTCACACACACACATTCACACCCACGCACACATTTGTGCACACTCACACGCACACACACGCACATGCACACCCACACACGTGCACACACTCACGCACACGCACACCCACACACGTGCACACGCACATGCACACCCACACACGTGCACACACTCACACAGCCACACACGTGCACACACGCGCGCACATGCACACACGGGCACACATTCACACGCACACACACACACACGCACGCACACACACGCATATACACACATGTGCACACACGCACATGCACACACCTGCACACGCACACATGTTCACACACGCACACACACACATGTGCACACGCACACACGCACACACACTCACGCACTCACGCATACGCACGTACACGCATGCACACGCACACCTGCACACCCACACATGCGCGCGCACACACATGTGCACACACACACATGCACACACCCGCACACACACACGCACACGCATGCACACGCACACACACATGTGCACCCACACACGCACACGCACACACCCACACACCCGCACACGCACACGCACACACACGCATGCACACGCGTACCTGAAGGTTTAATGGGCACCGGGCAGCAGATGATGGAGACAGTTTGCTGGAGAAAATGTTCACTGGCCCCACCGCTCTGGGCTGCGGCAGTGAGAGGCTTGCAGAGACTCAACCGCATCCATGAGATCGGAAAGGAAACCGAGGGGCAGGAGGGCCCGACCAGCAGTGGCCAGAGGGACTCAGCACGGGAGCGCAGCCCAGGCCCGGGGGAACCTTTGCAAACGGAATTTCTGACCCCGGCAGGGGGACAGGCCAGGGCCGGGCAGAGGCCCGCTCTCTGTGGGAGCAGCCCAGCGCTCTGGGGTCGGGGGGCTCCCTCCTGCCTCCTAGGAGGCACATGCACAGAACGGGGAAACCCTCCCTGCCGGGCTGCCCCACGGGCTCCGCATGGCCTCCCGTTCCCTCGGCCCTTAGCATCTCAGTCCCCTTCCTGGAGGGAAGGGGAGGGCCAATATCCAAAGACTGCCCCCAGAGCGAGGCCTTGGAGTCGGGGATGGTCCAGGTGAGGTGCAGGCCCCAAGGGGGGGGGGGCAGCCCAGGCCCGGCCACTGCTCCGGGCCCCGAGGAACCTTCCGTCCCTGGCCCACCGGGCTCCCCTGCCCCCTGCTCTGAATGCCCCTCCCTCCCATCCCCTGCTCAGACAGTGCCTGAGCCGGCTGAGCCGTTGCGTGTGTGTGTGCACAAATGTGTGCCTCCACGGGACCGCAGTGGGGCAGGGTGGGCCGGGGCCTGGGGAACGGGCTGTGTGGCCGTCTGTGCCCAGGGCGTCGGGCAGCAGCGGCCGACGTCAGCCTGCTCGGTGGGAGAGAAGACGGCCGCGCAGGCACGCCCGAAGGATTGCACGCCGTCATCTTCACTTGGCTTGGGTTTGAACAACCAGGCCCCATAGGCTTGTGGGAAGAGGCGCCGTGAGGCCTGGGGACCCAGCCGGCTGGTGAGCCAGGGCCGTGTTCACACCGGGGCGAGCGGGCAGGCCTGCAGAGCCCGTCCCGTTCTGGGCTGGGCATGCATCAGGGTCTCCAACAGCACCCACAACGATGGAAGCCCTCCCCGGGGTGGTGGCCCCCTGCGTGCTACGACCAAGGTGCCCCCCTCTCTCTCACCAAGGGCCGGCCGCTCTGCCAGGTCTCTTCGGTGGCTCGCATGCATCGCACCCCCCGGAACTGTTCTGGTCAGGGCAGCCGTGCTGGGCACCCAGGAATGCAGCTGCCCCGCGAACGACACGGGTTTGCACGGCATGGGTCCCCTCAACATGCAGGGTCTTTTCCAATAAGCACCGTGAATGTATGTCTCTTCCTCGTGCTTTTCTAGATAACACACACGCAACCCCACAACTACGTGTTCATTGTTCATGTTACTGCTACGGCTTCCGGCCGCCAGCAGGCTGTTGGAGCTAAGTTTGGAGGGCGTCCACAGTCACGTGCAAAAGAGCAGGTCCACTTCCACGCAGACTTTGGGACGCGCAGGGGTCCCCCCGGCGTCCCTAACCCCTGCGTCGCTCACGTTGTTGAGAGAACAAGTGTTTGCTTTACGGAATCCTCCCCGAAGCTCTGAAAGGAGCCGGGCCTGCCAGCAGAGCCCGCCGACAAAGCTGAGGCCGAGCCAGGACTCCCACGCCCGTCCACGTCCCTCCGGAGCTCACATCCAGCCCCGACAAGACAGTATCCTGCGTTCCAATCAAGGAAGCGTCAGCTTAGACCTGGGAGCTGGAGCAGGTTAAAGAAGACCCCCCGGAAGCGGGCGTGCAGTGACGGCGAGGCCAGAACCAGCCACCTGAAGGAGGACGAACTGGGGGCAGGGACGGCAGGCACATGGTCCACCGTGGAGAAAGGCCCTTAGCTACAGGAAGCCTCCCGTAAGGACACAAGGACAGGGGCCGCCCCCAACTGCAACAAGTGGACGTGCTAGAGCACATGCCACCAGCTGAGACCCTGAGCCCCCTGCAAACAACGCAAGGACCCCTGGGCCGTCACACCAGCAAGGCGGGCATGGCACTCAGGACCGGGGAGCCCTGCCCCGACCCCACGCTGTCCCCACCCGGAGCTGCTCTTCCCGAGGAGCAGCTTCCCGAGGAGCCTGGCGCCCTCAGCCACCTCCAGCTCGGCGGAGGGGGCCCAGAGCTGCCGGCACAGCCCCTGTAAGGCCCCAGCACCTGGTGCTGCTACCTCCCCTCCCTCCGGCCTCCGTGCACCCCTGTGGGACATTCTCTTCGGTCCCCAGGGGTTGACACCAGCTCCTCCCCCAGACCAGAGCTGCTCCAGGCCCTGCACAGGGGTCAGGCTCCTTGACCACGCGGAGATCATTAGTTTAGAATGTGCCCACACCTCTCCGGAAGTGTCAGTGCGCAGAGCCGAGTGAAAATAACAAGCCAACACCACCGACGAGAAACGCCACACATCAGGGCAGGGAGCTGGCAGATGAAGAAAATGACCTGCCAGGGGGGAAGGTTCAGGCTCTGAGTCTTGACAGGGTAAGGCAGGTGAGACCGAGGTCTCCAAAGGTGAGTTTCCCCAAACTAGGGCACGTCCCCGAGGCCCCGGGCTTGGCTCCCTGCTCACGTCAGGTGACCTGGGCTCGGGCACAATGGGATGCGGAGGGCAGACACTGGAAGTCCCACCCAGACCACCTGAAATGGGGTCACCTCTGGGCTATAGAGAGAGCAGAGCCAAGGGGAAAGGCCAAAATGAGACACAGAAACTAGGGAAGACACCAGTTGTGGGAGGGAGGGCAAGAGAAGGGGGTGCACAGGGGCTCGGAGAAATTCTAAGCCTGGGAGCTTCTCCTGCCCGCCCCCCCCCCCCGCCTACCTGTCACAGATGGGCTTTGACAGGTGTGTCTGTCGTCACTGCCTGAGCCAGCTCCACTCCCTGTCCCTGTGACAGCACCCACTTCTCCTGCGGGACCCCCCCCCCCATACTCAGCCCATGACTGGGGACACAGGTGTGTGGGTCCCATCCTCTGGTTTCACAAGTAGCCCAGGCCTGGCCAGTCAGAGTACGCCATGCCTGGCCACGTCCATCACACGTGGATGGGCTCGAGAGCGAATCGTGTCGGGGAAAGGAAACGTGCCAAGGAACTTCGGCTGAGAGGCGAAGCCCCACAGTTCGTGGGTACGCCCACAAATATGTCCAAAGCTGCAGTGCATGCATGCAATCTGCAGACACACTCAGTGACATCAACCAGTCACCAAAGGACACATACCATACGACAGCACTCAAATGAGGTCAAATCTGCATTCAGACTTCAGGGCACTCTTCGCCATCGAGCCCAGCGTCAGCCCAGCTATTAATGAAGCGTCTTTGCTCCCATCCAGTGTCTGAAAACCCTACAGAGGGATGGCCGTCAGGTCAAGGCCTGAGCCGTCCTGGGTCTCAAGCAGATAGACCATCGAACTTTCAGTTCCTTTGTGCCTCCTACCACTAATGGGGCAGCTGCTGCCTGGCCTGGCCGTGTCCCCTGGATGCTTGGAGGAATTCCTCCAGCCGTGACCTTTCTTCAAGCCCCAGCAGACCTGTCCACCTTCTTCAAACAACCTCCCCCGGCCAGGACACCTCCAAGTTCACTGGCACGACTTCCATTTATTCCTTCCGGTAGGAACCGAGGGAGGCAGGGGAGAGGCTGACGCCCACTCACAAGGACACAGCCAGCTCACGACACACCGTGCACAAGACGACACTCCACCGAGGAGGAGAGGGCACCAGCCAGTCGCAAGGGAAGACGAAAATGAGGAGAGCAAAGACTCTCGCTGAAGAGCCGTGGGGCCTCGGGCTGCAGCCCCAGACCTGCAGTCTGCTTCTCTCGCCATCTGTTGTCGGCAGGTCAGATGACCTGGCCAACAGAGCTGGTGTGTCCGCATAAATATAGTTCATACGGCGCCGCACGTATTTATAAATATAAGTGCTGTAGCACCAGCACCGAGCCTGCGAAGATGCAAGCGGGCTGTGATTAGAGGTGAGCCCGTTGCTGATGGTGGGTTAATGAGCTTCTGCTAATAAACTGCCTGTGGCTTTACTTAAGAAAAATCACGTATTTCGTCTTGGCTAGAACAATGGCAGTGCGTGTAAAATAGGTGTGTTTGCCCGATGAGCACCTGAAATGCCTTCTTTGGGAAATGCACGCACGCACACGTGCACACGCACCCCTCTTTCCCCCACGTCCCGGGAAAGGGGGGGACCCCGTGGAGCCTCCGCCAGCTTCTCCCTGCGCTGTCATGAGCAGGAATAAACTTCGCCTAGAGAACACACTGCCTTCTCCTGCCAGCTCCACGGGGGATTAAAACCTCAGTGGAAGAAGAAAACCTGAATCAAAGAAAGCCCCGAACACCCCGCACCTCGAAGACGTCCCCACCCCGAGGTCGCTCTAACTGGGCACTCACCTAGGGCGGGTCGTGGGCCCTGTGGAGCCACTGCGGACACTCACACGATGAGTGTCCCCCTCAGCCCTGTGCAGAATGCCTGTCTCTCCTGCCGGAGCCGCTGGGTTTCCACACTCAACGGCTTCGATGGCCAACGCAGTCTCCCTCCCGAGTCCCCCGCCGGCCTCGGAAACGAGAATCAGGTTGCTGTCACAGACTCCAATGGAACCGTCACAGTCCTCTTTGTAGAAGCACGACCTGCTGCCCCGCAGCCCCGCGAGGTGATGCAAAACACGCCGGACCGCAGAGGGCTCGGCTCCGGTTCAGGCCGGGAGTGTCCCCCACCCACCTGCCTCCTCGCCTCCTTAGGCCTGCTCTGGCCCCGTCCCCTTACCCCGGAGCCAGGCGGTTCGGAGCGAGCCAATGCATATTTGCTGAACCGAAGCCCACGCTGGGGTGGTGAGTGACCAGCCCAAGTCCCCACTTCCCCGAGACGCACACACAGAGCCCTCCCCATCGTCTGTGCAGCAAGCTGCTCCAGGCTCCCTGCGGGCCACTGCCGAAGCCCCCCACCACATCTCACAGCACCCCTCTCCCCGCCGACCAGCCCCACACACTTTCAGAGGCTGGTTATGGCAGGGCTGTGCTCGCAGCCCCTCGGTGGCCCCCCACTGCCCCAGAATAAAGGCGGTCCCTTCAGCTCCACATCTGAGACCTTGCCGGCTGTGGCCCCCACACCCCCTCCGGCCCCTGTGCACCCGCACACGCTCCTCCTCCCTGAGTTCTCTCCACTGTCCTCCCCGCCATCTGTACCAGTCAAACCCCAAGTCTCCCTGAAAGCCCAGCTCAGGTGGCACCTCCTCCACAACACTGCCCACACGCAGCCCAGAACCTGGCAGAAGGTGGGCATGTTCACATCACCCATGTGACACATTCTTTGCAATGCAAGGGCTTTGGCTCGGCTGTGGCCATCTTTAAAGGCCCTGAGTCCTAGCTTCCCCCAACTCCCCCGCATCCCCGATGCTCAGCCAGGGCGAGGGGCAAGGGCTGGGGCGGGGGGACGGTGTCTGGTTTATACATTTCTTCTTGTCGGGGGTACCAAGATTCGGTGTTCCGGGGCATCACAATGTCTCGCTGCTGAGACGGCTTCACCAGCGTCTGCGGGCCTCTGCCTGCCCCGTGCTCTGGCCCCCGTTGGCTTGCTGAACAAGCGACTGAAGGAGTGACCGGCAGCCTCTCCCACGCGGGCTGTACCGTCTCCCTTCCTGGCTCACTTGGAGAAGACTAGCGCACTCCCAGGAGCAGCTCTGCCCACGCCTCTCCCCACGGCCGGGACCCCCGAGCCACGGCCCCGGGCTCACGGGTCTCTGCTGGCCAAGACCACAGCCGCACGCCAGCCACCTCTGTCACAGTGCTGCCCGCGTAGGAGCCACTTCACCAACGGTCCATGCGTGGGGCCATGGCCGGGGACATGCTGTGACCTCCCTGGCAGTCTCTGCCACACGCAGAGCGTCATGACAAAGGGAATGGGACTAGAATGTTAAACCACACTCAGGGTTCCGTTCACCAAATAGTCCCTGCGGCACTCGGGGGCTGGGCTGTGTCTAAAGGAATTAAAACCTTCAATGGCCCCGGGGCCGGATGAAGGCGTCCAGAGGCCTAAACTCAGCTCCCTGTCATCCGAAACACCGGAATGTCGTCTGACAGAAAGAGCATGCAACATTTATGCAACCTGAACACGGGCTAAGGCTGCATGCACGCAAAATCACAGAGCATTAAGGGAGACATGGGGGCGGGGAGAGTCAGGCAGACAGAAGGCAAAGACAAACTGGGAAAGGGGGAGAGGAGCAGGGGCCCCTCCGAAACCCGGCCGCGGCTCTGCCCGGCACGCAGCCACCTGTCCCTGCATAACAGGAGGGCGTCCGGGCCTCAGGCGCGCAGAGCTTTGGGTCACCGAGATCTGTCGAGCCCCCCAGGACCGCCCAGGGGAGCCCTTCCCACGGGCGCGCGGGGACTGCCCGGGGGCCTCTTTAGCCGTCGGGGCCTCCTTTCACCCAGGACTCCCTGGGCTGGGAGAATCCTCACAGACAGACACGGGGATCTGGGACCGATTTCCCAATTTGCAAAACAACCCAAAGTGCATCATGTATTTCCCGCGACAAGACCTGCCACGTCACCTGTGTCACCTTGTTCACCTCCAACGCTGCATTTCATTCCCCTGCTTGTCTCTCTGGGAGGAGCCCCGGGTTGGCTGATTTCACCTAAAAGTACGTTCTCGGTGCGTGGCACCCAAGGATCCTGAAAGATGTCGGAGGGGAAGTCCGCGAATCCGGGAAACAATGGACACGACAGACACCACGTGCGTCACAGCCTTCATCGTCGTATCTTGGCGTGACCAAAATGGACAACCTATTCACTAGCAAAGCTGTCCGGGAAAAACCCAGCCACCAACGCCTCTATGTTTTCTATTACATAGAGATTATTTGGAAGCAAAAATAAAAAGGAGAAATCACTTTAAAAATGAAAAATATAACGAACAGGGTGCTAGGCAACCGAGAGGCCGGTGCCTTCCACAGTGCACACACCTGTGCCCACACACCTGTCCCCACAGACCAAGCCGAAGAAACCCGGATCGCCCCGGGGAGGCAGAGCCCTGGGCACCGTCTGCTGCTCCTGGGGCAGCATGTCTCGAAGGGAGGTCCGGAGACCACCAGTGTCAGAATTGGTGGGAAACTCGGTTATAATGCATATTCCCAGGCTCGACCCCAGACCCAGAGAACGTATCTGAAGGTATGAGACGCAGACCTGGACTCCACATTTCTAAGAAGGTCTGAAGCACACTCGCATTGGAGAACCACGGCCCTGACGCTCCTGGCCTTTTCCCACTCCGGCCACCTGCTGCCCGGGGCTGGCCGTCTCGTCCCCGTGCTCCAGCTCCGAGAGCCCACCCCTCACCTGGGACCCGTAAACCCTGCAGTGGAGAGAGACGCAGTGGGAACTGGGCCCAGGGACTGCTCACCAGGTATTTCAATAAACTCCAACGGGCCCTTCATCAGACGGTCCGGTCTATTAGAACTTCATCAGGAATCAATTTGTAAGGCCCAGCTGGGACGTAACTATAGATCAGGGCAATGGCAACTGATTAGCCCGCTAATGGAATATTCCATTGATTAATTGAGTATTTAAATCTTGCAGAGCGTAGCCACGCTCGCTGCCACTGTCACCGAGGAAAGGGGTGCGGGGAGCGTCTCGGCCAAAGAAGAAATGGATAGTTCGTTCTTCACGTGTCCGATCTCGTCTTGGGTCCTCAAAGCCAGGGCACTGCCCGCTCCTCCGCACCCCGCGGACACCTCCCCGCAGCGGACTGCGCCCATCCGAGGCCGCTGGGTTTCGATTCTCCATTTACCTGCCAAGCCGTCCGCTGGGTCGCTCAAAGAAACATCCCCATTAGAGCCTCTCACACGTCCGCGTCACCTGGAGACCCGTTCAAACAGGGTTTCCCGGGCCTGCCCCTCGGCTGGTGCCGCAGGTCTGGGCGGATGGGCCTGATGGTTTGCATTTCTACAGGATCCCAGAGCAGCTGGGCCCAGGCTCTGAGTAGCCCCGACCTTAGGAACGTAGCCCCGACCTGCGCCGTGGGGGGCTGACGTCCCACAGGCACGCCGCCGATGCCCACGCGTCCTGGCCACGAGCGCAGTGCGCACGCACGCTACCGCCATGACACAGGCACGCCCGCGTGTCTCACTGGGACCCTGGAGGAGGAGTGAGGTTTGGGGGGGCTTACATCCTGACTCAGTGCTTCTTAGCTGTGTCACTCGCGAGAAGCACCTTAGCTCCTGCAGGCCTGCGTTTCCTCGCCCCGATGATGGTGACCCCGACACGCAATACCTGACAGGGTCTCAGGCTCTGGGTTCCCTTCGGGGAAAAGAAGACGGTGACTGCCATTTGCCCCGAAGCAGCTGCGCCTGCCTGAGGCCTGAGACTCCAGTGGCTCCTCTGGGTCTTACCCTGTGACTGTGCAGTTGGTGACCTGAGACCCTCCGAGGGGTGGAGCCAAACGTCCCTGAGTGGCCAGAAGACTGTGAGGGGGAAGGAAAGAAGGGAGGACATTAGCACTTACTGAGGCCCTGCTGCGTGCGGTGCACTTTCTTCACACGTGATCTCTCATTTAATCTGCACTAAACCCTGGAGGGGCTGGTGGGAGTACCCCCACTCTCCAGGTGGAGACGCGGAGATCCACAGCACGGAGGACGGCGGCTGCAGACAAGTGGGCTGGAATGCAAGCCCAGGTTTGCTGAACGCCAAGGTCCGTGAGCCTCCCCCACGCCGCGCCACGTCCCGGGTCCGCGTGTCCGGGCAGGCCGAGGGGTGCGCCTGTGGACGGTCCTACACTGTCACAAGGCACATGACTGTGTATGGAGGTGGGCATACATGTCACACAGGCAGATGGAAGCCATCGGTATTCAAAGCACACTAGAGCGAGCTATTCTTGTCACTTGGAGTTCCACCTATCCCCCCGAGGACTTCTTCACATCAGGTCCGCCCTCTCCCTGCCAGGCATGATGGCTTGGTTGGCCCTTAAGTTTTCATGTGAGTGACCTACAAAGCACAAAGAGTGACAGCAGCTCTTGAATGACTTTAGTGTGTAAACCACTTCAACAGGGGACAATCCCATCCGCCCCTGGTCTGTAGAGCTCCTGCAAACGAAAGTCACCCATAATTAGCGGAAAGGCTGCACTGCTTTTGACGCACACTGACGGGTGATGCCTGATGCTCAGAAAACGCCAGATGTCAATTATTCATCCCCGCCACTCCCAGTCGGACCCACTGTCATCTTGCAAAACTTAACCCTAAAAGAGATGTCCCCATCAAAGCCTGAGCGCTCTCCTGCACGTGTCCGAGAAGCCCTGGGGTGCCATCCTGCTCCCAGTGCCTAGAGCCCACGTCCCGGAAGGTAGTAGTCTGAGAGGGTGACACACTGAGATAAATTTGCCTGCCCTCCGCCCCAATCGTCATAAATACATTGTGTTTTCATTTCCGCTGCCTTGGGCACCCCTGAAGTGGAGCCATGTCGTACCGGCACCCCTGAAGTGGAGGCAGGACACACTGAACTGGCCCTGCACGTTTCCTCGCAGGTCCCGCTGACAAAGCCTAGACCTCAGGGCCCTACTCCTGATGCAAGGGAGCCCAGGAGCATGAGTACATGACAGCACTTCTGATAGTAGAAGATTATCTACTGTCCAACAAGGATTTGGGGTGCAGAGAGGTCTGTTAGCTAGACAACCAGCAGTGTCCGCACCAACCAGCCAGATGGTCATCTATCTGGGTACAACTGAGCCGTGAATGTCTTGTAGACGTGGGAAATGCCTTCCTGCGTGAGTTCAGAGTTCTAGGACGACACAAACATTAGAGAGCGGTGTGGACACAGAAGATGAAAGGCCACTGCAGGCAGGAGGGGCAGACGCACACAGTGACGTCTGCTGCAGCCGGAGCTCAGGTAACGACGAGCGTCAGGGCTGCCCGGCCGCACGGCTCCGGGGATGCCATGCACATAGAACGCCACAGTGGTGGTGCTCCGAGAAGGCGCCCATGTTGGCGAAGGATCTAAGAAGAAGGGCTTGGTCCCCGGAATAGTAGAAGCCACAGTGGACACTGCACCAGGTCTCTGAGTTCGCACCCCCAAGCATCTGCTCCCCAACCCCAGCTCTGCCCTCCCTTGCACCTGCCTTCCAGGCAGGGGATGGAAAGGACCCTGAACTCAGCCGACCCAACGTCGTGAATAATCCCCAGTGAGCAACGAGACACGTTTTGCTTTGCACCCCTTCGCCCTCACTCTACCTTCTGCCTTTGGAGCCCCACGGAAGGGCAGGCGACCGATAAATGCGGACCCCTGGGACGGAAGAGCGTGCGGCCTGTCCGGCGTGATCTCTCTGCCATCCCGGAGCCCCAGGGGGGCACATGACCATCCCTACTCTTACCCAAGGCTGCAGGAGCCAAAGGAGGAGCAGAGGGCCGGCCTCCTGGAGGACCCGCTCTGCGCCACGCCTTAGGAGGGTGGCGCCGGTGTACAGCGCTGTGACAAGGAACCAGCCGCAGGACAGAGTCTACTACGGCCACCTTCCTCACCTCTCCCCACCCTTTCTTTATCAAGTGGCAGAGGCTTTGGGAAAGCCCCAGGAGGCTCTGAGTGTTAGGATGGGCTCAGTGTAGATGGCAAGCTGCGTGTGTGTGTGTACGTGTGTGGGTGTGGGTGTGGATGTCAGTGTGTGTGCGTGTGCGTGCGCGTGCGTGCGTGCGTGTGTGCGTGTGTGTGTGCGTGCGTGCGTGTGCGCATGTGTGCACATGTGTGTGTGCATGTGCGTGCGTGTGCATGCGTGTGCGTGTGTGTGTGTGCGTGCATGTGTGTGTGTGTGTCAGTGTGTGGATGTGTCAGCATGCATGTGTCACATGGCTCAAAAGACAGACCAGTAGGGACACCTCAGGGCCATGCATGGTGGCGTTCCCATTGCTCCAAGTGCTGTCACCAGAATGCCATCATTGCCCAAAGCAGCCGTCGGACTACCTGGGGCCAGAGTGGAGAGTACAGTGCCCCCCACATCCCCTGAGCGTGACCGGCTTCACTCACTCGGGTTGCCTGGCCTCGACTCCAGCAATCCACGCCTGCGCGCTCTCCCCCGGGTGTGAGCCTGCCCGGGGCCTGCGCAGCCACGGCCCCTACGCCAGGCGGCCGCCGCCCAGGCTCGGTGGGTCCGCAGTCCCCATGATCCTCTGAACGGCACACGGTAGAGACACCAAGGGACACCAGGGGCCACACAGTTAATAAGTGGCTGCACTTGGATTTGGTGTCTGATCTTGCTGACTTCCAAGCCCTTCCCTGGGACGAGGGCCCACCCGCCCTGGGACGGGCTGGAGGCTCTCAGGGCGCCTGAGGGTAATGGAAGGCAGCTGCTTTGCCCACATGTGCCTGGTACATTTTTGTAGCGTGAGAAGCTCTCTCCTCCCATAGCAACCACCGGGGGTTTGGGCTGCTAACCTCGTCCTCCAGGACAGGCCCAGCCCAGGCTGGGCAGGACCGCGGTCCCACCCGCACTCCAACCTCTCTGTCTTAACAAACCCTGGCTCCCACTTGTGTCTTCCCGGCTTCTCATTTATTTTTCCAAACAGCACAACAAGCACAATTGATTTTAAAATAAAAACCTCCAGCTTATGCAAAAGGCATCACTCAGAAAGGTTAGAAATGATGAGGAGGCATTATCTCCCATTATCCTTACTCTGTAACCTTGCAGCTGCAACGCCGCCCGGCCAGGGCGACCTCTCCTGACGGCGTCCTGTGTACGGGCCATGTCCATGGCGGGGCCCGGGTGTCCTTGGCCCAGAGCGGACACGCACCCCAAAGGACAAAGGCCTGGAGGGCAGTGGAGCAGGGGCCTCCTGCAGTGCAGCCACTCCCCAGTGTGACCCCTTCCCGGGCCAGCTGGGGACAGTGAGGGGAGCGCCAGGCAGAGGGCAGGGAGCCTCGGGAATGTGTGGGACCGAGAGCAGAGAGCTACACGGACCGGACGGCCGCAGAAAGTTCTGTCGGTAAAGGGGACTAGGCCTCCCTGCTGGGACGGGGCACGGCCGGCCCGCGTGGAAACCCCTCACTGGGGATTGGGCTGGCGCTTTCCTCTTTCTCTAGTGAACGAGGTGGTGGGAAGACGTCCCAGGAGGAAGGCAAAGTCCACCTGGAAGAGCGAATGGCCCTCAGCTGCTAACGGGGGTGAAGGACTTCGCAGGCAGAGGGAAATGGCCGCGTGAGGGCCTGGGCAGAGGAGACCCTCTGTGATGGAAGGCCTGAAGACCATCTACGGGGCGGGACGTGACTGGGTCCTAAGCCCCAGAGGCAGCACGGGCCGGAGCCAGCCCTGACGCGGGAAGCTCTGCAGATGGAAGGACGTGCCCAGAGATGCCCTCCCCGACAACCCCCTCGGGCCTGGGATGTGAGCGAGGGAGGGGATGTGCAGGGGGCTAGTTGTCGCCGCCCAGCAGGGGCTGCCTCTCCCCGTGCCGGGCTCCCACTGCAGTTTGTACTCACGATGGCGGCCACTGCTGTCTTCCCACATGAGCTCACGCTGGCTCAGCACTGTCCTGTCTCTCCTGCAGGACGTGCCCCCTGCGCAGAGGGCTCATGTCCCAGCAATACGCAATGGCCCCCGCACTCTGCCAGCTCCAGGCTCAGCAGAGCAACCAGGGCTTGCCCGAGAAATTGGGCTGACTTCTTGGCCTAGATGGGGCGAGGGGGCCAAGAAGACCCAACAGGGCTCTAGCAGGGAGGTTGGGAGGAAAGGTTCACCAGGGGCCAACGGGTCTCCCAGGGTGGCTTCTGCACCAGGGAATTCACCAGAATCTGGGATCTGGTCCTCAAACTGAGGGACTGGGAAACTAGATGCAGTAACAAACCAACAGTCAACCTGTCACTTGGAGACAATTGACATTAACTATGCTCTTCAGACGGTTATGCAATCTGGACTCTAATCTGTGAATTTACATTGAAAATACGTAAACCTCATGGCCACACAGACTCGAGGGCCTGCGTCTAGCTGCCATCGCTCCTGCTTAGGGGCCTTCTGACCGGCCCTGAAACATGCTGAAGTCTCCCTCACCTGAAAACGAAGGACAACCTCCTCCCCTGGGCCTCACATCCACGCCCAGTCTCTACCTCTCTGTCTCTCTCCTCTCCTTCAAACCCAACGTTCTACAAAGAACCCTTCACTGTCATTTTTTCCCTGCTCACTGCAATATGGCTTCTGCCGAGCAGTGACGTTCAGCATGTTTTGTTACCGATTCGGCCGCAAAGGCGATCAACTAGCCACAGCGTTCCGGCAGGGTCCTAGAGAGCCCCCGCTGGACCACGGGGAAGTCCACGGCTGAGCCCGGCAAGAGCCAATGGGCTGGGGTGGTCGGGGATCATATATACCAACACGTGAGTCTCTCAGTGCTCTGATGGCCCGCGTGGCGGCGTGGATCCCACCCTTCAGCTCCATCCATCCACAGAAAGAAGGTCACAAGGACCTCCACGATGCTGACCCTGACAGGGCTATTTCTCAGTCCTCATCCTGAGCCTTCAACTGTGCCTGACCCTCCTGACCATTCCCTTCTGCTGGAAACACTCCTTTCTCTTGTCTTCCCGTTCCCCCGCCTCACTTTTCTGGGTTTCTCTTCCAGCTTTGGTAGCTCTGTTCCGGTCTCCTGTCCCAGCTCATCCCATTCTGCCTGGCTATTCGATTTTGTAATTCTGAAAGTCTCAGGCTTACACCATCTCATCCCCCCACGCCACTCTGTCTCCCTCAGCAACTGTACCCATGCCTGTGAGCTCGACCTCAATGTACGCGCCAGTTAAGTCACACGCCGCCGTATTTTGCCATGTACGATGTGCACTTTCTTGCCCACATCTGTGAGGGAAAAATAAGGCTGTGCATGATACATGGGTAGGACAAATTCCATCGCTATATAGATGTTTTTCATTGTTTTATTCATGCTTATGAGTTAAAAATGTCACATAAAATTTCTTGTACCATAATATGTTAAAAACTAAATGCTAGAACTCCCTTCTAATACAAAAACAAGTACCTAAATATCAATAAATAAAAATGTGAATTAAAAAATTAAAACAAAAGATGTTTTCCCCCTGGAAGTTTGGGGCAAAACCACGGGTGCGCATTATACACGGGAGCGCGTTATATCCGGTGTATCACCGCCTAGAACTTTCCTGTGAGGATCAGCTCTTAACACTTGAGTGTCTCAAAAGTACTTTGGAACAAAATATTTATGAAACACGTATCAGAATAAGGACTTGTATCCAAAATATACATTTAATAATGCACAAACATTGGTAATAAAAGACTTTTTCAGTGGGCAGAAGATTCGGACACTTGAACTAGGAAGATATGCAGACGGCAAATGAGCACGTGGAAAGGTGCCACGATCATTAGTCATTGCAGAGACGTAAAATAAAAGTAGGATGCACCCGCTGGAGTGGCTAAAATAAAATAAAAAACACCACCGACACCCAGGGCCCGCGAAGCGGGGAAGCCGCTGGGACCCGCACACGTGGCCGGTGCGGATGCAGAAGGGCTCGGCCCGTCGGAAAAGCGGGTGGGCAGTTTCTCATAGAGTTAAACAGCCACTTGCTGTTCGACCCAGCAATCCCACTCCATGTACTGTCACTATGTATTCAAAAGAAACGAAAACATACGTTTCCACAGAAACCTGCGTGTGAACATTTATTACGACTTTAATCATAATTGCCACATACTGGAATGTTCTCCCGCTGGTACACGAACACACACACCGGACGCTTCTGTGTCAGAGACGAACACCGAGCAACAGAAGGGAAGTACCGGCACGTGGACTAGCAGGGACGAACCTCAGCTGCACCGTGCTGAGTGAAAGAAGGCTCCAAGGCCCCAGACTACACGGTTCTGTTTAAATGACATTTGGAAACGGCAACACGACAGGAACAGAAAACAAATCAACCGTTGCTAAGGGTCTTGGCCAAGGGGCAGGAGGGCAGTCTTTGGGGTGATGACAAGCAGGACCAACTACAGAATCTGCAAGGCCCAGTGAAAAATGGAAACACACGACCCTGTGTTCTAAAATGATTAAGAACTGCAAGACAGTGACAGGGAAGCGCCGACCCAAGCACAGGGCCCTTCTAAGCACGGGGCCTTATGCAACTACCCAGGCCACATGCCCGCAATGCCAGCCCTGGATGGAAATGTTCTATTTATTTCTTGTGGTGACAGTGCTATGCATTTGTCAAAACCCATGGCACCGTGAACTAAAAAGGATGGATGTTACTGTATGTGAGCTGAACCTCAGTAAACCTGACAAGAAAGCTGAGCCTTGTCGTGGGGCGACCTCACACCAGTGCAGGCTGAGGCTCGCATGCACGAGGAAAGGCCTGGACTCTTCAAACTGCACATGAACGTCGGGGAATACTGAGCGTGCTCCAGACGACAGGGGCCTGAGTCGACATGGCAACCGAATATAACATGTTTCCTGGCGGGGATCTTGGGCCGGAAAGTGAAAAGACCTAGCTGAGTATCTAAGTGCCACAGCCATGACTGGCACCCAGGACCCAGGGCACCCAAGTGCTGCTCCTACATGCGTAATAGCTTCAAACATGCCCACCCAGGAGGCGGTGTGTGTGCACAGCGCAAGGGCACCGGCCCAGGGTCAGGCTGCCACAGGACAAAGCCTGCCTTCAGCTTCTGAGACACGGGAGCCTGGGGCTGAACTTGACTTTCTCATCTGTAAAACAGGCGCCATATGCAGCCCAATTCACCAGGTTCAATCGGTAGGAAGGTTTCACATAAAATCCACTCCAGGCAGGTAGCATCGTGTCTGGCAGACAGGAAAAAAGAAGCTGGATAAATGGGGGTCACTGCTGTTTTTTCAGGACGGTCGGGAGGATGGCATGGACGAGACATCACGGGTGTCCTTGGGCTTTCCGGAAGGGTGGATGGGACACGGACAGGGGTTGCCATGGCCATCACTGGTGTAGGGCGAGTGCTCGGGGCTCTCGAATCTCAAGTGCTGTATGTGTAATTCCCTCCCGACAGCCTTGCTGAGGCCATTCATTTCGATCATCTCTATTTTCTCTCTCATTAATATCCCACCCTCTGCTTCATCAAGCTCTCAAGACAGAGTCATCTATTTTACTAGTCTTTTCAAAGAACAAGCTTAGGGTTTTATTTGTCCTTTCTAACATACTTTGGTTTTTATTCCATTAATCTCCGCTCTTACCTTTATTAATATCCCTTCCCCATTTTCTTTGCATGTATTCAACTATTCCTTTCTGATTTCTTAAGACGATGACCTACCACCACCCCTTTCTGGCAGAGGAGGATCATTCTTCTTTAATAATGAAGGTATTTTAAGGCTATAAATTTTCCTCTGAAAACAGCTTTCACTGTGTCTGACAGATCTAGGGATTTATACCTTCTTTAAAGAAAGACCTCTGAACACAAGTAAACTTAAACATAGGCCTTTAAAAAACTGATCATGAATTCAAAATTAATGAGAGGCGTAGCAGACAGGTCACTACTGAACTGCGTGTCCTTGAGGCTTTTCTACCTCCCCCTAGCCTAGCTGCCAGCGTCCAGGCCTGCAACCCTTCTCCTTGAACTTGCACACGAGCCCCTAATCATCTCTCTCCCTCCAGCTCCCTCTCCACGATGTGGTTTCTGTGATCTCACGCAAATACGGTCTTGCGGGCCCCCTGCCTAAAGCTGGTCAGGGGCCTTCTCACTGCAGGACGTTTTTAGCTGCGCAGACAGGACGGGTGTCCAGCCTCGACCCCATCATCGCCCACTGCGCCTGCCCGGACCAGAACCGCGCGGCCCGTGCTCCCCGCTCCCTGCCTTACTCCTTCATCTCTTTGCTCTGCAGGCTGTCGTGCCCGCTGTGCCCACCACATCTCCCCTGCCAACCCCTGCTCTGCAACCAACTTGTCTGGGCTTCTGAGCCCCTGGCTTCTGGAAGCTTCCCTGGCACTCTACTGGCCCCTGGCAGAGGGCCTCTCAGCGACCTGGACATGGCTCTTCCCTTTCCGGAACCACGCTGCATTACAGTAACCTGTTTACTTGTTATCCATCACTTTACTGTGGGCCAAAGACAACGTTTTTCTTCAACCTGAGCCTCCAGCCTCCCTCAGGCGCTGAGTCCCAGCCCATCTGACCCGCACCTCTGGGCCTGGAGCTGGAAGGTAAACGTGCCGGGGCGCCAGGACAGAAGCAGGTGCCCCTCCTAACATCAGGCACAACCTCCTCTGCAGTGAGGGACAACAGGGGGTCCCCTCCAGTCTCCACAAAGCATGCGGTCCCTGAGTGCATGACAGTCAGGCCCTTCCCTTGGGGGACAGGAACTTGGTCGAGGGGTCTCGTCTTCAGTGGGCTCTTTCGGTTTGGCAAGAACTCTCCATGGGGGACCTCGTTTAACCCGGCAAGGTACCACTCCCATTTTCCGTGGCAGGAGACTGGGGCTCGGGGCAGGGTCCCCGGGCTTTAGGACGCGCGCGAGCCACAGTCTGACTCGGTCTGGGCGGTGGCCGGAGGGTCCGCATTCCTGGCAAGCCTCCAGCTGACCCAGTTAGCTAGTGTGACTGAGGAAATGAATTTTGAAGTTCTTATTTCATCTTAATTCACTTAAACGCAAATTTAAATATACACGAATGGCTAGTGGCGGCGACCACGCTGGGTCAGTGCTGCTCCAGGCACGGCTGAGGGGAGAACAAGGCCGGAGGGCCGGCCCTGCCCAACAGCAGTCCAGGTGGGAACGGCCAGAAGGGCAGGCCGGGAGGACTGGGGGGGGGGGGGGGGGGGGGGCTGGATTTCAGGCACCTGCAGGTGCCACCCTGAGCTGCCACCCGGTAGTCAGCGCAGGGACTGGGCTGACGCTGGTCATCTGGGCACCGGGATGGAAGAGGATGGCACCTCCATGAAGTCGCCTCCTTCCCCTGAGCGGCCCTGGGAAGAAGGCAGAGGAGTGCAGGGGAGGCCCGCGGCCACCACAGCGGGCTGGGGCTGGGCACGACTGAGCGCTAGCTCTGTGCCAGGCACCACTGCAAGCATGGTATATACTGGGCCATCTTAATGTCCACGTCGACAGGTTTCCCTTTGTACAGATAAGGCACAGAGAAGTTAAGAAACTTGCCTGAGGCCACGCAGCTTACGGCTGACAGAGTCGGGGTTCAAAGCCTGGCAGTCTGACGCCAGAGCCTTTGCTGTTGACTAAATGCTAACATTGCCAAGGGGGTGGCCTGTCTCACTTGGAAATGATTGCATTAAGAAATGTCTAGGACCTCCGACATCCCAAAGTGGGCCCTTCATTAGGGTTCCCAGGGCTGTCTACCATTTGGTCCGGAGAGAAGGCCGTTCCCGGTAGACCAGCTCTCAGGCCTGAGACCATTCTCACCATCATCATCACCTGAAGCCCAAGAGCCCGCGCTGGAGGAGCCTGAGCAGCCCTCTTCCCCATCTCCACCTGCTCAGTCAGCCACAAGAGCACTCCAGCCTCCCCGACTATCTCCAAATTGCAAAGAGGGTCCCAGAGGATTGAAAGGCAGGGGGCGGGGGGCAGGTGAGGTGGTGTCCGTGGAGTAGAAGACCCCACTTCACGCCACAGCACACAGGTCACAGGGAGGCCCCTCCCCTGGCCTGACCTGGAGCCCACCTCAGGAGAGCTCAGGCAGCAGCTGGCCCTTTAAATAGAGGCAGCTCCCACTGGGCACTCTTAAAGCTCACTTCATTCATGAATTAAGTCCCTGACATCCCATATCTGCATGATCAATATGTTTGTTTATTAGCAGCAGCTGCTGTGTTTTAGCAAAAGGCGGTGGCCCCCGTGAGAGGCCGCTCGGTAACCACAGAGCAGGGCCTGGGACCAGGAGAAGAAAGGCCTCCCGCCGGCCGATGGGGGCTGGGGCTGGATAGGGTTTCATGGTAATGGCCCTTCCATTGAGATGGCCGCTTCTGCAGGACAGCTGGGCGGGGAGCCGTGCTGCCGGCTCCTGACCGCCCGCCTTGGAGAGGTCCATTACCCTGTGGGTGAGCTCTCCGCGGGGGGGGGGGGGGGGGGGGGGGGGGGGGGGGGGGGGGGGGGGGGGGGGGGGGGGGGGGGGGGGGGGGGGGGGGGGGGGGGGGGGGG
>PVJL010013541.1:0-31768 GCA_004026885.1 Lyroderma lyra
CCTCCCGCCCTGGCCCTGCAGCCGGACAGCTGAGGTCCTCCCGGTGCGTCCCTGGCGCCTTTCGGGCTGCTTCCCCGGCCCTGGAGCTCAGAGCCAGCGGGTCCATCGGTGAGTAAGTCCGAGCGCGGCCTCCGGCTCCCGCAGCCACAGTGTCCGCTGGTTTTCGTGTCAGAAGTTATGGGGACTTCTCTCCCCAGCTCTGAAACCTGGCTGGGCCCCCTGGCTTTTCTGGGGGACACCTCTGCAGCTGAGATATCCCTCCCTGTTTTTAATGGTCACACGCAGGTGTGGGACCAGCCTGTCTCACATCTTGGCCATCTCCTACCCGTCTCGTGGTGGCTTTCTCTGCACGTCCTTGTGGTAGGGCTTCTGTTCGGTGAGACTTCGGGTGCTTCTCAGTGATGGGTCTGTCGTTTAGTTGTAATAGTGATGTCGTGACAGGAGGTGAGCACAGTGTCCACCATCTTGACTGGATCTCTCACTTCTGCTTTTTCTGATAATCCTCTTCCTTCATGTCCCAAGCAGCTCTCTTTTCATAAAGGCTGGCTTAGGGACGGTGCCCTTCTTTTTTTCTTTCTCGGAGGGTAGAATGTTATTATCAGGATGGCTGTCCCGAAAGCGTTCTTCAGAGGAAAGCACCTGTGTTTGGAGAGACTGAGAGTAAAAAGTGAGATTCTGAGAGCAAGAGTCCGACTACCTAGGGAAGTAAGAGTGAAGCCACAGCACACGAGAAAGCAAGGTGGGCCAGGTTTTCCTTCAGAGAACAGGAAAGAAAAGGAAGGAGTGAGGGGCGGAAGGGAGGAGAAGTGAGCTGGTGACAGGCTGCTGCTGGGGGGCCTGAAGTGGCGTGTCTGCAGGTGGGACAAGCTGAAGGCCTTTTAAGGACAAATTCCAAATCACTTGCCGTGTGGAGTTCTGTGTGACTGCCCTTCACCGCATCACTCACTCTAGTTCAGCTGAGACTTATGCACCCCAGTGTGCCATCATGTGTGTGTGTGCGTGTGTGTGTGTGTGTGTGTGTGTGTGCTCCAAGCAAGGGCAGAGGTTCATGGTTGCATCCAAGAGCGTTAGGAATACAGCTCCCTTGGGGCGAGCACTGTGCTTCCACAACGCACAAAAGAAGCTTTCGGCCAATTGCATCTCCATTTCATATACCAGCAGATGGCAGCTAACCTGTTGTTGTTGTCGTTTTCTTTATTTTTAAACACTCGACATCTATGACATAGCATTCTTTATCTCCAATGGCCAATGTGTTTTCATCACAATTGGTGTTTAACCATGGCAGCTTTCCTTTAATGCCCCTCAGATATTGATTACGTTAGGCAACAATTTCCTTTCGTCTAGCTTTGCCACTTTTCTCCTTTTCCCTGTGGCCTATTTCTGTGTTTCTGCCACATTACAGTGGGAAGAGACAGGTTTGATCTCTTCTTGCTTTTGTCTTCCAGATTGTGTGTAACCTAAAAATAGCTCCCCTAGCGTGTAGAAGTCAGGAAGTCGTGCTTCTCTCTGTGTAACAGCATTTAGCAGCCCCCTGGGCTGTCTGCTGTGATTTTACTCTGTGACTCTTGGCACATCACTGTTACGTGGGCTACATGAATATCTTGTAAAGTTGGTTCCAGCCGAACGAGCTTTTCAGGAGAGTATTTCCACAGTCTCCCAGACTTCTGGAAGATTCACCCCAAGGGAAGTGTGAGTTCTCCATAAAACCCATTAGCTTTCTGATATCATATCTTATGTGTAAGTATCTGATAGGAAAGTGTCAAAACAGCCCACTTTGTACAGAAAACAGGGCGAACTTCATCTCTGTGTCTGCTTGCCTCAGATTCATTCACTCATTTATTTAGCAAATATTTACTAAGCATTCCAGCATGCCAGATACACCTCTATGCTCCTTTATGCAAAACGAAGTCCCTGTTCTCACAGAGCTGACTTTGCAGTGGGAGGACACAATCAACACATGTGTTCAGTACAATTGTTTAAGAAAATAAAAGAGACTTCACTTCTTTAAAAAGTTGTTTGGGTTTCACATAGAAAATTGGACTGAGCTTGCTGATATTTTCAAACTATTGCATGTATACACTAAACCCCCTTTTTAAAAAAATTTGCCCCAGACTCGCAGATCTTGTTACCAAGGCTCTCATTTCGTGGCTTCCTGTGAATCTCAGGTTCTTGTTGTTGTTATGAGTGGTTTGTGCCGAATCCGTAGGGGTTCAGCCTCTTCCCATGTTGCTGCGTGGCTTAATCCTCTGCGTTGAGTGACACAGCAGACAACACCAAGAGCCTGTTCTTTACTTCCACTCAACAGGTATCCATGGACCAGCAGCATCAGTCACCTGGGTTTGTAAAGATGCAGATTCTTGCCCCCGCTGCCCGACACCCCCCAGATCTACTGACTCAGAACCAAGAAGGTCTTTAGGTGGTTGTGATGCAGACAAAAGGTTTGAGAGCCATTGTTGTGGAATTATACTCTCCAATATGGCAGCCACTAGCTGCAGGTGGGTATTCACACCGATTAAAATGAACTAAAATTAAAAACTTCTAGAGCTCAAAGGCCACATGTAGCTAGTGGCTATGATATTGCACAGTGCAGAAATCAAATGTTTCCATCACCACTCCTGTTGGATAGTGCGGCTATGGAATACATGTCATCTAGGTTTGTCCCCGTCCCCAACTCCTGCCCACTTAGAGCCCAGTTATATATCTCAACCATAACATGTACACACTGTATCAACATCATTTATGTGTGTGTGTACTTCTCCATCTATAAAATGTGCAAGTTCCAGAACTCTGTCTTATTCATCTTTATATCCACAGAGCCTAGCCTCCAGTCTAGTACACAATGACAGTTTAACAAATGTTTGCATAACAAACAAATGAAGTATATCGAGAAAAACTATTCTTATGGAAGCATCAGCAGTTTCTGTATTCTCTAATTATACTTTGTGTGTTTATCTTGTTTTATGGAAGGATGCTCTAAATTTATTATGAATGCTCTGATTTGGAGAAGACCAAGTCTACTTTTTATTTGAGGAAGGCCGCTGGCCTCAAGTTTACAGTTTTACCCCGAAGGGGTAAACATAGTCTTTAAGGAAATCATTCCCCACCCTCAACAATCCCAGGTTGTTCATGAAATACATAAAACAAGATGGAAAAACATTAATGATAATGTCATTCAGTCCACAACACTAAGATAGCCAAATTATTCCACCTACGTAAGTCATTTTTATCTGGCTCACAAAAGAAAGATAATTTAATTCCAGGAGATTGGAAGCACTGATTGAGTTGTGAGTCCCTAAGGCATTTATTAGACAAATGAGACCAATGAGAAAGAAATGTGTTTTCCATCTTTAAAAATTTCCATAAGAGATTGATAGCCAAACTTAGGAGAATTTATTTTTAAAACATAACGTTTCCCCAAAAGTTGACACCCACAAGACATTGTGGATAAAGATGTATTAATAACAGAGGAGCTGACAAAAAGTGGCCCTTGGGTTTTATGCTGTATCATCACCTCTCGAACCTGCAGTCTGTGCTCTGAAGCCAAAACCTGCAAACCTAGGACCAGGCAGAGCTCCTGTCTATTGTATTTGAATTGCATGGACCTTCGACGGGTTAATTATAGCCGTTATTACAGGGTGCACCAGCTACATACAATATTTTCCCTCTAGGACGAAAGAGATTTTTTTTTTTTAAATTTAATTCGGTTCTAATAAATGTCTCAGTTTGGGTTTGGTGGACATGAGGGCAGAGGAGAATTGGTCTCGTTGCATCTCCGCCTTTTCCAGTGTTTAACTGTGAGGGACAAAACAAACCATCTTGTAGGATTAGTCTCGTCCTTCCTCCCGCCAGGCTGTATGTATGCCAGTCTAGCAGCACCACCCCATGTCGCTTAGTTCCAGTTCCAGCCACATTTGTTTTCCTCTGTATCCTCACTGAGGGTGGGCAAATCTCACGCTAGGCCCAGTCGGTACCTCTGAAGAGATGAGGCTCCAATGGGCAGAATGAGAGGAGGGACCCCGGGCAAACACTGGTCAGGTAGGTCGCCTCATTTCTGCTCTTTTAAATAAAGTCAAGACTTTTCTCAGGCTTGGAGTCTTCGGTTAACACCTTCCTGGGTTCTAGCCCGGAGGCTTCACGCTGCCAAGTCTCAATAAGGGAGAAGCAGGGCCTATGTTAGTTTTATTTCTAGGGACAGGAAGACCCTATGAAACTATGACAGCCAGGCTCTCCCCTTTAGAGATGGTTAAGGGTCTTTACTGAGCCTCATTTTCCCCATTTGTAAATGGTGAAGCTGCGTAATAACAGTTATTGAAGTTCGTAACTCTATAAATGTGACGCCCCTCCTGTCCCACTTGGCTAAGCTTTCCCCACTGTTCTTTTGATCCACAAATCTATCCCAGTAGCCCGTAGGACACACTGTACTATTTGGCCTTTGGGTCACTTCTAATTCCTTTCTCTGCACCCAGTGAGATTTCTTCTTCCATGTGTGGGCACAGCTTCCTACATAAGTGCAATTACAGTGACTCTTCTGACCATAGACCCCCCCCCAACCTAATCTGGTCTCTGGGCATCCCTGCTCGTCCCCCTGAAGGCGTCCAAGGGGGCATGTCAAGGGGTGGAAGCCTCTTTGGTCTGTGCTCCTCCTCTGAAGAGCAGAAATAAGCTCTAGAAATAATGCAAGAGACAGAAAAATAAAAATTCTGAAAGAAAGAGGAAGACGAATTTGTTAGGGATGCTAGGTCTGAAGGAACAACATACAGGCAGGGAATCTTACAACTCCAGCCCACAGAAGGCCACCCAGATCTGGTGTTTCCTACCTGCCTCGTAGCCTAGCAACGGGAAACAGCCCAGGGAGGCTGACTCCACCCCTACCCTCTGTCTATAGCTGGTGTGCCCAATACCACTGGCCACTGGGGGTCCTACCAACTACGAGCACCAGTGGGAGTGCTCTTCCCCGATAGAAGATAGAATCAGAGAGAAAAATAGACTGAACATAAATGAACAGAGCCTCAGGGACTGTGGGACAATAAAAAGATTCAACATTTGTATCATCAGAGTCTGAGAAGAGCAGAAAAAAGGGACTGAAGGAGAATTTGAAGAAATAATGGCTGAAAACTCCCCACATTTGGCAAAAAACACAGAACAACAGATCCATGAAGATGAGAAAACCCCAAACAGGAGACGCCAAATGAACTACATGCCAAATCACATCATAATTAAACTTTTGAAATCTATAAAAATCTTGAAAGTTGCCAGAGATAAACAACAGATTATCTGCAGGGGAACACCAATTCAAATGAGAGTGGATTTCTCTTCAGAAAACTTGGAGGCCAGAAGGAAGCAGCACAGTATTTTTCAAGTGCTGAATGAGGAGGACTGAGCATCACAAATTCTTTACCTGGTGAGACTGTCCTTCAGAAATGAGGAAGAAATAAAGACATTCCAAGACAAAGGAAAACTAAAGGAATTTGTTGCTAGTGGACCCACCCTTAAAGATTGGCTAAAGGAAATCTTCAAGCAGAAATGATTTTTTAAAAAAAAGAGAGAATCATGGCTCATCAGGAAGGAGAAAGGAACAGTAGAAACAGCAGAAATATAGGTTCATACAGTAGACTCTCCTTTTCCTCACGAGTTTTGAGAATTGTGTAATAAAAAATTAACCTTTGCTAAAGCGATGTCTAGCCTTTCCGCTTGGCTCCTGGGAGGTAATCTCTAACCTCTTGGAGTGTCTTCCCTGATAAAGAGTGTCTTTGTTTACCTGGGAACCTTGAGTCACAGCAGGCAGTGTACTTACAGTGGGGGCTTTGGGCCACTTGATATCAACTCATCTTCTAGAGGGCCTTGGGATGAAGGTCACCCATCAGACTTATATAACCACATCCCAGTGCAGACTCTGGACACTGAGACTCGGGTGAGCCTCTCTGGCTGACAGTACTCTTGTGACTATTTACATCCGTCATTGCCAGGAGAAGTTAGCACTGTCCACGACTCCACAGGGAGTAGACAACTGAACTTCACCTCATGCACCTCTTCCTTTGGCTGATTTTAATCTGTATCCTTTTCCTTTAATAAGTCATACCTGGAAGTATAATAGCATTCATTGAGTTCTGTGAGGCCACTCTTGTGCTCATGGAGACCTCCAAACTTGGAGTTGGTGTAATAAGTGAGTGTGGTCTCAGGGACTCCCAAACTTGTAGTCAGTGTCAGAAATTAAGCACTCCTGACCTCTACATAAATCATATGAGAGGACTGAAACAAAAAGGATTACATCCATCTTATACTCAAGACAAAACATTTAAAAATGAGGACAGCAAAGGGGTCTAAATAGTGGGGAGGTTTTTACATCTCACGCAAAGTGTTTCTGTTATAAGCCACATACTCAGAGCAAACACTATGAAAGCTAGACAAAGAGATGCACTTAAAAACACCATAAATCAATAAAAATAGAACCACAAAAGTGTCCACATAACCCACGAGAAGATAAGAAAAGAGAAACAGAAATAAAAGACAAAGAAAACAAAATAAATAATTACATGGTAATGTAAATACTAACATATCAGTATTTACCTCAAATATAAAGGGTCTAAATATATCAAAAAAAGAGTTGGCAGAGTAAATATAAGAGATATGACCAATCAATATGTTGCTTCCAAGACACTCACTTCAAATTTAATGATGTAAGTTGAAAGTAAAAGGACAAGAAAAATATGTATGGTAATTAAAAACATTAATAAAGAAATCAGAAGTGGCTACATTACTAGAGAAAAAGAGGTACATTACATCACTGTAAAATGATCCATCTACCAGGAAGACATAAAGATCCTTATATGTGTGTACCAAAAACAGAACCTCAAAATATGTGAATCAAAACTGATAAAGCTGAAAGGAGAAATTTTTTTAAAAATCCACAATTACAGATGGAGACTTCAACATCACCTTCTCAGCAATTGAAAGAACTACTAGACAGAAAAGCAACAGGGATGTAGAACACGTGGACAACACTAACAACTGACAATCTAACTGATATATATAGAACATTCCACCCAACAAGTGCAGAATACACATATTTTCAAACTCCCATAGAACATTCATCAAGATACAAGAACTGTCCAGAAAGTATTCAGCCATGTAATATGAAAAATAGAGTCATTAATGGCTGGATTTATTCCAGACAGCCCTTGTATATCATATCCTGAACCATTAAAAACACAACTCAGCAAATTTAAAAGAAATTATATGGAGTGTGTTCTCTGACTGTAATTGAAACAAAGTAGAAATCAATAACAATGACAACAGGAAAATCTCTACACACATAGAAATTAAACAACACACTTATAAATAATCCATAGATCAAAGAGGATTCTCAAAGGAAAATTTTAAAAACATAGAACTGAATGAAAATTATAAAAAAAGGATACCAATAAAATGTAAGATGTCATTAAAGCAGTGCTGAGGGAGAAAGTATAGCATTAAGTGTTTACATTAGAAATGAGGAAACATCTCAAAACAATAATCTACATAGCAAGATAAATCCAAAGCAAGCATCACAAAAGAAACAATAAAGAACAGAAATCAATGAAATGGCGAATAGGGAAAAAAATAGAAAAAAATCTCTGACACAAAAAGCTAGTTCTTTAAAAACTACAACAACAACAGCAACAAAACCTATGAAATGAAAAAACCCTCTAGCAAAACTGACAAAAACAGAGAGTGAAGACATTAATTACCAACATTGAGAATGAAATAAAGGGTTTCGCTGCATGTCCTGCAGCCACTGAAAAGATAACCAGAGAGCGCTTTGGACGTGTGATGCTCATAAATTTGAAAACTTGGCAGAAATGGATCATTTCCTTGAAAACAAACTCCTCGAACTTAACCAACTTAAAACAGGCAATCTGAATATAACCGTTAAAGAAATTGAATTTGCAATTAAAACCATTCTGCAAAAAATACTCCTTACGCCTGGAGGGTTTCACAGCATGTGTGGGGACTCCTCAAGACTACCCCCAGTTTCTGTGGTTTATCAGCAAGACTCTTAGGACTCAACATATTATACTCACGGTTATGATTTGTGACAGCGGAGGCTACAGAGTAAAATCAACAAAGGGACAGGTGCTCGGGGCAAAGTCTAGAGGAGACCAGGCGTGTAAGCTTCCGAGGGTCATCGCCCAGGGCAGTCCAGCAGTTCTTTGTTGCTCCAGCAGAGGCCCCAGTGCAGGTGAAGTGCAGTCTGCAAGGGACGGGCCAAGGTTCTCATCGGGGCTGCACACAGTGCCCGCATGACTGACCACAGTCACTGAAATTCCAGACGCCCCGAAGGGAAGCAGCAGTCCAGCATAAACCACCGCGCAGTCACAGTTCAGGTACACTGAGCCACTCGTAGCACTGTGGTCTATCACTTTAGGGAACTACTTGCCCCTGACATTTCTGGACACCAACCCAAGTCCAAAGTCCAACTGCTGGCTTTCTGGAGAAGCTTTGCAGCAGGATGCCTGGCTACCCACCCCCCACCCCAATCCTAATTCGATACTGCTGGCCGAATATACCAGAAAACTTGGGGGACAGAGCCTTCTGGCTCTGGCAGATGCTAGTAGGGCACCCCCTATTGGCTATTTGGCTGGTCTGCAGCTTCTTGCAAGGCTCCTGGAATTTCAGCCACCCGTTGCAGGGCCAGATGAGGCATGACCCAGACCTTTTTGAAGCAGGCTTCACTTGAGTCCAAATTTAAATGTAGTATGGCGGGCAACTGCGGTAAGTCAAGGGCGTATTTCCTTGGCTTAGTGTGCACACAGCGGACGTTGGGAGGCGGAGCCGGCTCGGTTCTGCACCTGGGTCTGTGGGAGCCACTGCAGCCCTCGTCTGGGCCGGCTGGGTACGTGCAGACCTGGGGCCCCGGTATCGTTTTCCTCCAGTTCCCTCAGTCCGGCAGCAGCGAGGAAGCTGGAGTCAAGGCAACCGTGCCGCTGCATAGACGATGGACGACGGCATCTACTTCAACCAATCGCGCTGTGGCGATCCAGTCGGACTTGGAGAGGGACATCTGAGGAGACAAACTGAAGTTCTCAAGCAATGCCTTTGTTGGCAGAGTTTACCATCCTGGAAGCTAATGCATTACGAAGGCCCTGCTGGGGTCAGATGGGGAGGAGGAGCCTTTAGTCCATGGGGTGAAACAGAGGATTCTGGTTCATAAAAGGCAACTGCCGTTATTTTCTGTTCCAGAAAATCATCTTAGTGCTTCCATCTTTTCATTCTGGAATGTTCTAGGACAGTCATTTCAGGATGCTATTTTGGCCGTAGGAAGCCAGATGGACCTGGCACAGGATGAAGAGGTGGAGGTGTTAGGAGGGAGTGGTGAGTCACTCAGCATTTCCTCAGGAATAGCTAGGAGTGCTCAAATAAAGGGACTCCCTGAGCTGGCGTTTGCTAACAGCTTTGGGAATGGCTGTGTCTGGTGTTGTGTGTGGGGGCCAGAGGCTGGGGTTATTATACTGAATAAATCATAATTAGTGTACTGTAAATGTGAAGTAGAGGCCAGATAATCCATGAACTTTAATGTAAAAGTCCGCTAGAAATATTTATGTATACGTATACTCATCGTGCTGTGTATTACCTCCCCGTATGTCTCCAGTGCCTCACATTGTTGCCCCTCCACTGGAGACCAGGTGGGTGTTTGCAAGTCAGTGAGTCTGTGTGGGCACTTTTGAAGAGGGCCTCTGGGTTTCCAGGCATCTTTCATCTCACTGGGTCGGGTAAGCAGAATCTTTGCTGGTTTTCACTGCCAGATGTTGTGGGAACTCCTCTTCCTGGCACAGAACCGCTGGGCTGGGGAGCCTGGTGTGGGTCTGGGACCCCTCCCTCTTCTAGGGGGAACTTCACCACCAAGGTGTCCCTCCCAGTGTTCAACCACGATCTGTGGGTTTGGGGTTAGCCAGTTTCTCATCTTCGCCCCTCCTACTGGTCTCAATGTGGCCTCTTCTTTATATCCTTAGTTCTAGGGGTTCAGCTAGTCTTCAGATGACTCTTGATGTTGACTGTTCTATAATTTAGTTCATAATTTGATGGAATCCTGGGATGCAGCAGGTACAGCGTTTACCCAACCGTCATCTTGGACACCTAGATCTACAACGCTTGCTTTTGCCTCCTACACAGTCCAGCTTCACACATCCCTATGAATCCTCTACTGGGTGATTTCTCCAGGCTCACTTCTTTCTTGGCCTCAGAACAGGCACGAGATGAAGTATGTGATTGTATGTTTGTTGAGATGTTGTACAGAAATGTTCGGCAGTGCCTTCGCACAGTGGTTCTTCTTTTCCTGTATCAGGGAAATCAAATGCATCTTCCATTCATTCTCTATCTCATGGAGAATGGCTCAACAGTTGAACTGTGCAGGCACTGAATGAATGTTATTGAGTGACTGTAAACAGTCTAGCCTCTTTCATTCAGTTAGCTAGAACATAATGGCAGTTGGGTAGTAAGTTCAGTTTCCTCAATGTCACACAGAGAAAAGATCTGTGATGCGGGCTCCTGCCGTACCGTCCTGTCCCAACACCACCTTAAAGGAAGTCATCTTAGGAGTCTTGTGTAAGGGTGGGGGGGGGGGGAACTCAGAGTAATCCTGTTCTTATTAGACTCATGGCTTCAGTGAGGCCTGTCCAACCTTGTGGCTTCCCTGGGCCACATTGGAAGCAGAATTGCCCCCCTGCCCCCCACAATACACTAACGGTAGCTGATGAGCTGAAAAACAGCTTGCCAAAAAAAAAATCTCAAAATAGTTTAAGAAAGGTTATGAATTTGTGTTGGGCCAGATGCAAAGCCGTCCTGGGTCGCATATGGCTGGCGGGCTGCAGCTTGGACCAGCTGAGTGAGGGATTTATGATGGTAGATTAGTGAGTTCCACAGGCAGCGCGCATTAACATTATGTAATATGTGAAATGATGCAAAAGAACATTTTGTCAGGATAGGATGGACTGTGTTTCTGCCATGCATGCCAGTATCTCAGGGGCTGAAAACATTAAGTTTATCTCTCAGCCACTCAAGGCTTCTGGGGAATGGGTGGCCCTGCGCATAACCCTCCTCCCCGTGCAAACTCGGGAAGCTGAGGTGCTGCTGTCACGTGTGGCTCCTTTCAGTAACCTCCAAGCCTGGGCAGAGGGCTGAACGGTTGAGCACTGGCCCCTAAATGCTTGGCTCAGAGGAACACAGATCACTTACACTCATAGCCTGGTGACTAAATGTCACATGGCCCCACCTGCTTACAGAGGGCTGATAGTTGGTGAGCAGTAAATGTTTCTGTCCAGATACAACTTAGCTCTAAAGAGTTAAGGTCGATTTCAAGGGTACCTAACTAACAATCTTGACCTGGCTGGCAGGCTGAACTAGCCGAAACAGTATTTGTAACCACGACTGCTCACCCCTAGAACAACGAGGCTTACTCCTGTCTGGATTCCTGTAAAGAATACTGGCTACAGATGATAATAAGTTCTCGCTCAGTCAACTTTTCCTTCCATAAATAAGTCATGCCACTTTGTGCTGTCCAGTAGAGCTCTACTGTGTCAGTAATGGCATTTTCTTTTCATCATTACTGTACATTTGCATATACAGTGAATGCTCTGAGAAGTGGAGGTTTTTTTGTTTTTTGTTTTTTTTGAGTGGGAGGTAGAGGGTTTCTTTATGAAATTAAAAACTTCTTACTAAACTTTATTTTTTTCAGAGGCATATATGTACATCATTAAGGCAAATTACATAATTCACTGGGGCTTACCGCCCCAAACTGCAGTGCCATTACCCCACTCCCCATTCTGGGTTCCCACTCCTCATTTTAACTATTCTGGTGCTTCTTGTATTTTTCTCTTTTGAGTTTTTAAAATTCTGCTGTTTTGTTTGGGCTCAATAGTTTATGTCAGAGGTCAAAGTAGGTGCACTTGTTTTGGAGAAGGCAAAAAAAGAGACTTGTCTCCCTGATGTTAAGAGACAAGTAAAAGACCGGCGACAACACAAACATTTCATGGAGGAGATACCGAGGACGCTCACCAGAGGCAGACTTCACCTCTGCAGAGCAGGAGAGCTTACTTCTCAAGCGGCAAGGTATTGTAAGGGCAAGAGCTAAAGACCAGAAGGAAACATCTGCAGTATCTGCAGTCTGGGCACGGCAATGGTGGGAATTGCTGAGTTGCAGTGAAGCCTCATCTGGAGCCTAGGAGCCCACATCTGCCACTGGCCCAGTCCCCAGTGCGGTGACTTCCTCCGGTCAGTCTTGGCCACATGAGGGGCAAGAGGAGAAAACAGTGGACATTAGCCAGGGTAAGGGGCAAAGCAGAGAGAGGCAGCACAGGGATCAGAGTAGGAGAGAGGGAGAGCCCTGTTGACATGAAGCTTTGAGGGAGCCCCTGGCGAGACCCGTGTCCGCAGAATTTTGTTTAGGGCCTGGGCAAGGTCACCTAACCAGCCTGCTGTGGATCAAGGAGGTTGGACTTTGATCTCAATGTGCCCTTCAGCTCACCGGTGTAGAATAGATTGCTGTCAAAGAGGGAAATTTCCGTTACAGCGTGTGACATTGGTCCTATGGAGAAACCCTTTGTACGGTGACTCATGTGCAAGAAAACCCGAAGTGCACAGCGCCCGGCGACGCGGGGCCTGCGGCTGCAGAGCCCTTAGAGGAGCAGGTGGGGACCATGACATCACTCAGCTCGCCTCCCCGCACGCACGGCCGCACCCACCAGATGGCGCTGTTGTCCCACGAGCGACATGGCGCGCGGTGCCCGGCCTGGCGGTCCCGGGAGCGCCTGACCTGAATCTCAAACTGCTCTGACCACCGCCTCGTGCAGACGCGGAGCTGCGGGAACACGCCGCGCATCGCAACGAGGTCAGGCTGCAGCATCTCACGGCGCTGCCTGGCCCCTCGGCAGGTCCTCCGTGGTTGTTTAAAGTTTGATTTTAGAAAAATGCCTTCAAACTGCAGGGACTTAGGGAGCAGCTCCGACGTGGAGCTTGCCTGTCGCCGCAGCGGCATGGCCAGCAGCGCCGCACGGAGGTGGCTAGCTCTGGGGACCCACGCAGCGTCTGTCCGCTCAGCGCCCAGATGGCAGGGGCTGCAGAGGCCCCCGGAAACCTGCGGCTCTGCTGCATGGCTCCATCTCTGGCCCACCACCCTCCCTCGCCACCGCAGCTCCGGGGCTGCAGCACGTGATGGCTCTGGCCACCCCCCGAGTTCCGGGGCGGGTGCGCTGTGGTGGCGCGGTGGCTGCGGAGGGCGGCGACAAGGGAAGAGCCCCCAGCTGGGAGGCCCAGGCAGCAGGGCCGGCCTAGTTCCACGTTCTGGGAGTGCTGGGAGGCCACACCGCGTGCTGCGCATTGGTATTCCGGAGAGCCCCTGTGGCGCTCAGCCCCGCGGGCCAAGCCCCCTGCGGGTCCCCGGCGGCGGCGCGTGCGCGGCTGGGCTGGTGGCGCAGCAGGACGTGCGGCTCGGCCCAGCGGCTCTCCCCGGGGCCGGCGCTCGGGCCCCCCTCTGCAGCGGTGGCTGCCTTAATTGCCCCCGGGCTGCTGCTGCGGTCACGTGCTCCTCGAGGACCTGGGCCGCGGACAGGCAGAGGCTGATGAATTTTTCATTGCCCGCCTCTTGGCTGTCGATCTGAAGGCGGCCTCTTGGGCCGGAGCCATTAAGGAGCCGGCTGTGCCCGGGGCGGCCCCTCCCCCGACCGCGCTCCTTTCTGCCCTGGGAGGTGGGGACTGTGCGCTTCTGAGTCCCCAAGGGAAGCTGGGGGGCGGGGGTTCCGCGGAGGTGGGGGCTGTGCGGTCTCATCGCCTCCTGGGAACGTCCTGCGGGCGCCGCCTGGAGCAGGAACACGGGCACCGGCCCTTCCCGGCCCTCCAGGAGCCCCGCGGCTGCTGAGGAAGCAAAAGGGACCCCACGAGGCCCGAGGAGGCGGGTGGAAACGCGCGAGGATGTGTGGCGAGAGCCAGCTCAGGGGGACCGAGCTGCCCAGCAGAGGGGTCCAGGGGAGGGAGGTGCAAGCACAGGACCAAGCCCGGGGCCACACGGAGAGGCGGGGAGAACGCAGGGAGGACACTGGGGAGGTCGGCCAGATGTCTGGAGCTGCTCTTGTCTTCAAAGTCCCCCCTCCTCCACTTTATGTAGCAGTTTGAAACTATCCAGAGAAAAACGAGATTTAGTGGGGCACAGGGCTTCTTTCTATCAATTCACGCCCCATGGGGATATTTTCCTAGTAGTTGTGTGTTAAAAACACACACATAACGCATGTAGTGTATGCTAACATTTTTGTATTTAGGTGTTTAGAAACCATAGTTCGTAATTATGAAAAGTGTGTGTCTTCGTAAATTTGGGGGAAATAAGGGAATATAGGACAACAAAAGTAAAAACCACCCAGATTCCAAGTGCCATAATCCTGTTGGTGTGTCTTCCTTAACACATTCCTTCTGTGCGTGCCCGACTTAGCGGAGACCCTGCTGCGGTGTTTGTTGCTTTTTAAACACGAACAGTACGCAAACACGAAGAGAAGCCCGGGGGGAAGGGTTTCCTGGTCTCAGGGTGGGCATCTTCTCAAGGATCCGGAGTGCGTTGAACTCCCCCAACCCGCCCACACCTGAGAGAGGTGGTCAGCCAGGCCTTGGCTGCCCAATGCCCTCCAAAGGCGTGCCCACTGCTCCGCACACAGCACCCCTCTTCCCAGCCGTGTCCTGTGTTTGTGGGGAGGGCTCCTGTTGTGAAATCACCTCTCGGTCACCTGCTCAGCAGACCTGTGCAGACATTGCTTCTGGGGCCACCGTTCTCTTTGGTGCCTTGCTTAACACATTAAGTCAGTTTAACACCTGGTACAAAGGAACAAAAATCAGACTCACGAAAGAGTTTATTCTGAACCGCTAAATGCAAAAAACAAGACAAAATCAAACCAAACACCATGACAATTATGGAATTTTGAGGAAAAGAGGTTTGTGAACCAAGAATTTTGTTCTCTGTCACATTATCTTTCATATTTGAAGCCAACAGACATTTTCATTAAGTAAGAAAGTATGCCACCTGGAACATTAAAAACAACAACTACTACAACACAGAAACTGGAAGAGGATTTCCCGTCTGGCTGGGAAGGAGTCGTCTGTGTCAGAACGACCCCGAGGACCCAGGAAAGTGGACTCCCATGAAATGCAAAATAGTCCAGAGCATCAGTGAGCAAAATTGCCAGGACTCCAAGGGCCACAGTGCTAGACTGGAGGGAATGTGCCAGAATCCTTTCTTTCCAACTTTTCTCATCCACTTGGAGCATTTGCTGATTTAGGTCCTGATTGAGGATGTACTTTAGATAAAAGAAAAATGATACCAGAAACACACCCGCAATTAACTTCATAAAGGAGCAATATTAGTAATGTCGTACTTGTGGGGTTTTTAGAAATTACACAAAACTAAAATAATGAAAACCAATAGCCTGTAAGTTGAGAGGGGGTAAAGTGAACATTTTTGTGTTTCTTAAGATGAGAGTAGAGATTTTTCCCAGTTTTATTGAGATATAATTGACATATAACGTTATGTAAGTTTAAAGCGTACAATGTGACAACTTGGTACTGTGTATATTGCAAAATTATTATCACAATAAGGCTAGCTAACATTTTCACCTCCTCACATAAGTGTGTGTGTGTGTGTGTGTGTGTGTATGGTGAAAAAACATTTAGCATTTACTCTCTTAGCAACTGTCAAGTATATAATACCGTGTTGCTACTTGTAGTCCCCGTGCTGTATATTAGATCCCTCAAAGTTATTTATCTTATAGCTGGAAGTTCGCACACTTGACCGACATTTCTACCTGCCCCCTTAGCCACTGACAACTACCTTTCTACTCTCTGTTTCTGAGTTTGTTTTTTTTAAATTCCACATATAAGTGAAATCATACTGTATTTGTCTTTGACTTAATTTCACTTAGCACAATGCCCTCAAGATTTATCCTTGTTGTCACAAAAGGCAGGATTTTCCACTTTTTTTTCTGGCTGAAAAAATTCCATTGTTTATATATACTACATTTTATTTATGTATTCATTCATCCATAGACAATTGCATGTTTCAGTGTCTTGGCTGTTGTGAATAAGGCTGCGATGAACGTGGGGTGCAGATGTATCTTTGAGAGAGTGATTTCATTTCCTTTGACTATCTACCCAGAAGTGGGATTAATGATCACATATGTGGTAGTTCTGTTTGTAGTGGTTTCCATAGTGGCTGTTCACATCCCACCAGCATGCACAGAGACCCCCTTCTATTCACATCCTCACCAATACTTATCATCTCTTCTCTGTTCTCACCGGCGCGAGGTGGTATCTCACTGTGGTTTTGCTTTGCATTTCCCTAATGATTAGTGGTACGTCGCATCTTTTCATGTCCCTGTTGGTCATGTGTATGTCTTCTTTGGAAAAAAATGTTAATTCAGGTAGGAAGTTAGAGATTTGATGAACTGTTGACATTGTTAAGTTTGCATGGTAAAATATCAAGAGTAATCACGGAAAGAATAAAAATGGAGTTTACAACTTTCAAATTAGTGGATAGGAAAGATGGCATAAGGGAAAAAAAGCTCCGTCAGTCCAGAAGCATGGAAGGAGCGAACACAGAAGCATAGAGAATGTGGGATAACCCAAAGGCACATGTGGTGTGGTTGACATGCATGGAATACATCCAAATATGTCGTAATTGCAATAAACATAAAGGGCTGAACTGACCACTTGAAAGGCAGGACTCAATCAGATTTGAGAAAAAATAAAATCCAGCTCTCTGATCTTTAAAAACAACAAACCCACCAATTACATGAGCGGTTAAGAGTAAAACCATAAATCAGGCCCAACGAAACAAAATAACCCCCCATTCACGACAAAACAAAACACAACTTTATTCAAATCAAACAAAAGACAAAACCCATTATGAATTTAGAGGTTAACAATAAAATGTTAAAAGGTTTCGTTTATCAGCAGTACATAACCATTCTAAATGTATAGGCATTGATCACATGGCTAGAAAATAGCCACATGCTCAAGGAGAAATAGACAGGTCCTCTCTCAAGGTAGGTTTCGAACCACCGCACTGGTATTTGATTGGTTAAGAAAACGTAAAAAGCGTAGAGAAGATCTGAAAACATAGTTAACAACTCGACTTAATACGTGTATATTGAGCCCCATCCCCTACACCTGGAGAACACACCGCCTTCTCAAGAATCCATGCAGCTTCTGCAAAACTTGACATGTACCAGCCCTGAAAGCAGTTCTGGACCACCTTCAAAGAGTGCAATCAGAGAGGCATAAAACAGAATGAGGTTGAAAATAGTAAATACCAAACCTGGAGGATGAAGCTACAGAAATAATGTGAGTAACATCTCAGCGATGAAGAATTCGTGAATTGAAGAGCCAACTTAAGTTAAGGGAAAAAATGAGATTTCCCCAGTGGGGATTAATATTATACCAATTCATGGCATGGAGGTAATTGTTCATTTATATAGAAAAGCAAATTTGGGTTCCTTTATCATACCGTATCCCCCAAAAATCAATTTCATAGAAGTAGAAAAAATTTTAATTTCCTGTTCTTGTAATAGCAAGGGTTCCTTAAATAAGATATAAAATAAAACCCGTAAAGGAAAATATTGATATATTTAACCACAAAGAGAAAGGCAGGCCGAGATCAAGCAGGGCATGGTAGGTTCTAGAAAGGACACTGGTGTCATGCAAAGACATGGAGCATTGTGAGGAGGGGATCGCTGTCCTATGGTTTGCGTTTGTAGAAGGTACCCCGGGCTGCCTGGTGGATAATAGACGGGGCCGGATGGGGATGGAAGTGTCGCAAGGAGATTATGACAGAAGTCTGGTCAGGAGATCGGGGAGCAGGATGGGGGTGGTGGCAGCAGAGAGAACGGGTGCTAGAGGGGGAGCTGATGGAACTGGCACGGGTCACAGCTGAGGGAGCCCAACCGGAGGTCCGTCTGGGGATTTGGGGCCTGAGCAGCGGGGCGGCCGTGAGGCTGTTCACGACCACGCGTGTCTGAGGAAGGAACTATTCGAGGGGCAGCTGAGAAAAGGCGCCTGTAGTCAGCCAGTCAGGCCTGTGCAGAAGGCATTTAAGCGTGCAGATGCGGAGCTCGCCACAGAGGTCAGGGGTGGAGGGACCTGCATTTGAAGGTCCCCAGCACAGCGATGGTACGGCTAGCTGCAGGTTAGGAAGGGTAGTTGGGGGGTGTCCAGATCCGTAAGCCAGACAAAGACATCCCTCAGCTCTGACTGCTGCATTCCAGCATTTAGCACAAACATATACTTGAAAAAGATTTGAGGCTTAAGAGTTCCTGAGACTGGTTTTGCATTAAATGTCCTACTGTCTTGACGATGTAGTAAATACATAAACAAATGCAAGGAATTGAACCCTTTACCCAGCCGGTTAACGGTAGTGAATACTGAGATGTTTTAGTGTTTGTACGTAGCCACGGAAAACACGCCAGGCAGAATGGGGAGAACTGGGTCTCCCTGCTGCCTCTGTCACTTCAAGATGTGAGACTTTGGCGTAAATCATTTCGGCTTCATTTTTAGAGCTTTCTCCCCTGCTAGGAGCAGGAGGGTCTTGGCCCAGAGAACTTCCAAGATGCTATGATCACGTCTGCAGTGGCATTAAGAAAACAAACCACTTGTTAATGATAAGAGGAGCTTTCCTGTAGAGGGAAGTGCCTTTGTTTAAAAGAAAAATAATGTAATAAAAAATAAAAATCACACGGGGTCAGTGGAGAAAAGAAAACGGAATCGCGAAATGTGTGCTGGGAGACAGCACTCTCAGCACGACTTCGTATGGTGCTGATGTGGCTGCGGGGGAGGGCCTGAGAGGTGTGAACAGAGGAGGGGGTCAGCCGGACTCTGCAGGGCGGAGGCTTTACTGGCCTTGGTGTGAGCAGCGCACAGTCCGGGACCCGGGGACCCCACGTGGTTTGGGGGCAGGGGCCTTGCTGGTCAGTTTCTGTTGTTGGTTTTGCTGTGATACGAAGTCCTTCGATTGTCCCCAACTTCTAGTAAAGTCGGCCACATTGGGTATGGGTGTGGGTGTGGGTTTTACTTATTTGCTTCTTGGGTGTTTGTTTTTGTGAAAAGGACGGAAAGCACCATTCCCAGGTCTGGACTGACTTCGTGTAGCGTGGAAAGAGCACGAAGCACTGTTCCAGGGTCCGTGCCTGCCAACAACTCAGGAGAAACGAGGGCTTCCGGCCTGCAGTGACCGTGAAGTCCACGTCTCCCCTGGGGAGTCCCACAGGTCTTTGTCAGGACGTCTCCTGGCCTACCAATCTTGAGACTGTTCAAGCCAAACAGATGGGAAGGTCACGTGGCCCTGGAGCTCACCAGCTCTCACGGACTCTGTCTCCATCAAACTCGTGGATTTTGGAGGGACACGGAGAGAACCGTTCCTGACGTGCGGACAGACTTCTCCGTGCCAGTTGCAGCAGTGCCACCTAGGTAGGTTTTGTGCCTCTGATTGACAGTAACGAAGAGATTTTCTTTGCGCCCTGCCTGGGGTCATTTACGCTTTCATCCAGCTCTTATGGGGAACCTGTGGGGAACAATTGCAGTTGGAAACCCGTGCTTGGACTGACCAGTGAGAACAGGTTAAAGCAGGACACTCTCCAGTGCGGAAGCAGCAGCCGCCGGATTCGTGGTTTCTCTTGGCCAAGGTGCTGCTTGTCTGTCTCCACAGCACGGAACGGAGCTGCTCAGGTCCAGCACGACAGGGAAGGACGCGCACTCCTTCTGGAAGGTGCTGGAGACGCGTAGTTGTTCCAAACGTTCCTCTGAGAAAGTACGTCCACCCTCCATGGTTTCCTGCTGATTACTCTAAAAGGGAGAGAAAACCCCAGGAGAACCTTCCGAGTTTCGAACAGGCCTGAACACATTCTTGTGAGGAATGCAGAACACAAAACTCCCTTCCTAGCAGCCCCACCCGCCGATCCTGTGTGGTCATCACAGTGGACAGAGGACAGTAACAATGGACCAGAGATGGCCGTGTGCGTGAGCTGTCTGCTGGCCAAGCGCACTGCCCTCTGACCCGGAAGCACTCCATCTCAGGGGGTGGGGAGGGCGCTGGGATGAGGACTTGGAGGACCGGAGAGGGGACGGGGGACCAAAGAAGGCCGAGTGTGACCTTCGTTTCCTCAAAAGGGGGTTAAGGGAGATTTTGCTTTAAAAAGTTCCTTTTCCTTTCATTTTTAAGAGTGGTATTCCATATTCGACACGCCCCTCCTCTGTAGTGGCCGCCCAGCGCGGCCGTTACGGTGCGCGGGGGGCGCCCGAGGACCATTGGCGTGTCCGGCCCGCCCCATCCTGTCTGGGAGACCTGGAGCCGCAAGGTCTTTGCATTCCGGCTGCTCATCTGTACCATGGGGCTGAGAGAGCCCCTCAGAGGGCTGCAGAGGGCACCGCTGGAGGCAGAGGAGAATGCCGCTGGCACATGGCCGGCACCGCGCAGTCGGGAGCGTGGAGAAGCCGGAGTTTTATTGGCATTTCCCTCGCGTGTGCTTTGTGGACCTCACCTGCGCTCCGACGGGCACTCACCTCCAGGAGCCTCCTGTCTCCTTAAGGTAAGTTCTTAGATGCGAAAACACGTGGTGAAGCCTTTTGATTCTTAGTTCCCAATTGGCTCCAGAAAAGCGTTTTGTCACCCCTCTAACCAGTGAAATACTAGACATTTCCATTAAAAAAAGTGTGCGTGCGTGTGCGTGTGTGTGTGTGTGTATGTGCGTGTGCGTGTGTGTGTTTGTGTGCGTGTGCGTGCGTGTGTGCGCGTGTGTGTGCGTGTGCGTGTTTGTGCGTGTGCGTGTGCGCGCACACGTGTGTGTGTGCGTGCGTGTATGTGCGCGCGCGTGTGTGTGTGTGCGTGTGTGTGTGTGTGTGCGCGTGCGCTCATATAACCAATTTGCTGAGGCACAGGAGTGTGGGAGTAGTATTTCACTATTGTTTTAATTTGCATTTATTGGATTAAGGCTCCGTACTTGATGAATGGTCTAATCTAAATCGTTCTTCTGTAATTCTAGTCCTCTGTGCTGGCTGCCACCCTTATTTCGGGTAGCTTCTTATTTTCCTCCCTGGTGGATGCACATCTCCAGTCCTTTCAACCAGTTAGCATATGAAATGCTCTCCAGAACGGGTTATCCTCGTCCCAGAGCAACCGTGCTGCTGCACGTGCCGTCAGACCAGCTGCTACGGGTACGAGGAAGGAGACGGTTCGGTTGTAATGTGCTTTTCTCTTCAGAATCCAGTCGTGCGCTGTTTCCTTTGCATTTCTATTGAATCTTGCAGTGATTTTGACCGATGGACTGCTTTTTAAAAATTGTGTTTTCAATGACTTTTTCTCTCCTACCTCTTATGTGCTGCTCCTAGATCACATGGTGTAACTGTGAGTGTTGCACGTCCACGAACTTTGCAGCCTTGAGAGCAGGCGTGTCCAACCTGCGGCCCAGGATGACATTGAAGGTGGCCCAACACACATCCTTAAAACATGACGAGATGTTTTCGGTGACCTTTTCCTTTTTAGCTCATCAGCGATCGTTAGTGTTAGTGTGTTTATGTGGGGCCCAGGGCAGTTCTAACATGGCCCAGGGAAGCCACACGGTTGGACCCTGCTGCCACAGAGCTAAGCTAATGGATTCTTCCCAGGCAGAGTGACGGAGGCACATGGAAGGGTGGCGGTGGCTGGATCAGAACCAAGAGACATGCTGGGCACGAGGGAGAGAGGGCCTTTCAGAGGTTTTCTGATTACTCCTTTGGTTCAACCCAAGGGTGTGGTTATTGCCATGTTGTTTTCCGAGTGCACATGCCCCCGTGGAAATGACTCCCCTCGGCCCGTTCATTGTGTGCCCCTCGGAACCAGAGGGAGAAGGTGGCTGACGGACGGAATGCTTTGGGAGAAGGAACACGCTTATGTGTGAAGCCGACGTACCAGTTCCATGTGTCTTGTTGCATTCTGAGGTCTGGGCTGTGGTGGCCTTGGAGGAGGCTGTGGGACAGCCATTCTCAACCTGTGGGTCGCACCCCCTTTGGGGGTTGAATGACCCTTTCACAGGGGTCACCTAAGACCATAGGAGAACACGTATCAGATATTTATATGACGATTCATAACAGCAGCAACATGACAGTGATGACGTAGCCACGACAATGATGTTATGGGGGTCACCACAGCGTGAGGAGCTGTATTACAGGGTCGCGGCACGAGAAAGGCTGAGAACCCCTGTGTAGGGCATGGGTGAGGTATGTCAGAACCAAGAACTGACTTCAAGCTGAGTGTTACTGTTGGAGCTGGGGGATGGGTGGACAGAACATCGAACCGAGAGGGCGGTGGTGGGAAGGGAGGGACTGCCACACAGTGAGAGGCTGTTTACTAACCTGACGCTCAGGACTTCAGATTGTAAGAGCCGACTAGACGGCTGGAGCAGATGTGTCGCAGCTGGAGTGGACAGAGAGCTTGCCGCGTGCAGTGGGCCATGGGACGGAGGGATGACAGGCTTCTGAAGGCACCAGAAAGCTAATTCCCCTGGATAAGACTCTCCAGGGGCGGTCAACCAGTGTCAATCTCCTATGGCCACGCCCTCTTCTACCTCAAAGGTGTTGAGCTACCTGGTGGTTTTGTGATTTTCTGAGATGACATCTACCAGGTAGGAATCTGGAGTGAGTCCAGTCACAAAGCTGGGAGACAGAAGAGGGACGTGGAGAAGGGTGGTCTATCTGACTATCATATCAGACTTACCTGGTGGAGTCTGGTGGGGCCACTCTCACCTATTACACCCAGAGCAATTCTTTCATAATACGATGTAACTAAAATACTAACCCAAATGCTTATTTGTAACCAAATAAAAAGAACCTGATGCATTGAACCAAAAAAAAAAAAATCAAATTTCGTTTAAAGAAGAGACCCTTTTAATTTTCAGCAAATGCTACCCTGGTCGCGTTCTTTGGCTGGAACTTCCAGGACATCGATGAGCTCCTGGGTCCACTTGTCCTATTGAGTATTTTAAGCTCTTTGGTGTGGACACATGTCTTGCCCATAAAACTCAGTGGCTGTATTCAGCAACGGCAAGTGCCAATTGGCTTGTGCGATGTGGACTTTGAGGCACGGGCGTCCCCGCATTGGCCACGGAATCCAGGGAAGGAGAACGGCCCCTATGTGTTTACAGGGACTTACCTTAATTTTGCAAGTGCACAGACCCGCCATGTGCTAGCCTGTGAAGGAAAGAAAGAAGGGATGCTCAAGGGAGCATAAAGGAAACCTAATGTCATTGCCACAGCGCTTGGGATCCACACCGTGTAGAGAGAAGTTTCTGGAACACACTGTGCCTGTCTGAGGATCTGTCTGCTTGGCATTGGGTTTGCCGGGACACGATTTGAAAAGGAGCTAGAGCTAGCTTCCCTGCTGAAGAGCGGCATTAATTTTTCATGAACTCGCACTGTGATGAGGAGCGTGGAGAGGGTGAGAGCGCTTTAGGAAAAGGGCGTCGAAACAGAATAAAAGGAGCCGTGCCCCGGTTCGAGAAGGAAAGTGGGGGCTGTTGTTGCAAGCTGGCTTGTTAGTAGAGACGGAAGCTCGATCTGGAATGTTTTAATGCAGTGAGCGCTTGGGGGTGAACTTCCTGGGGAAGGAGGGAGGGCTGGGCCAAGTCCAGCCCATTTAGCGTCCGACCGGAAGCGATCTGGGGGCAGTAACGGTCTCGTTTCTACCCTGGCACGAGCGTCTGCCTGGTACAGGGTTGGTTGCTGGACCGAAGGGAGGGGTGCCTGCTGTGGCCCGAGGGAAGCCGCTGGCCTTCCGGACCCCCATTCTCCACCTTTTACCGAAGGGAACGTGAAAGCTTTCTCCCGTCATGCAATGACCTGAATGCGTATCGGAAAGTTTTAGCACATAGAACAGTGTTGGTTGTTTTTTATTACTTTAAACCTGGGTGGGAGCTGCCGTCTTCTACAGCAGTTATACTAGCGTCCACCCCTTTTTCCTTTCTGTCTCTTTATAGGGATGTTACATAATGAGGCTGTGGGGTTCTTTTTCCTGTGATCTTAATATTTATATGTTAAAGCCAATATTTTGACCTAAATAGCTACTCAGTCTGTCAGGCATTATCGATGATTGATTAGCCACCACTTGACTTACAAATATACAAAAGTCATGACCACAGTGGTTTGTTTTGTACTTTACTTTTTGTTTGTTTGGTTTGTTTGTTTTTTTTTTCCACTAGATTTTACTTTCACTTTTTGGACCTCATATATACCAAGTTGAATTCATCTTCCTCTTCGGTTCATGGTCAATGGTCATCAATGGTCGTGGTACTGAGTAGGGGGCTTCTAAGATTGTCCCCAGGGACCCCTACCTCCTGGTGCTCATGCCTTTGTGTAACACTGTGCCCTTTAATGCGGGCAGGACCTAGTGACTTCCTTCTAATAAATAGAACATGGCAAATGTGGCACCATGGCTTCCGTCCTGGACGCACTGTCCTTCCTTCCCTCCAGCTGAGGGCCTGTGGGCTGCCCTAAGACAGACCCAGGCAGCACGTTGAGGAAGGGGGCTCCTGGGCAGCAGCCCGTGGGGAACTGAGGCCCGTGGAAGAGCCCACGGGAGCCCAGCTCTGCCAGTAACCACATGAATGAGCTTGAAAGTACATCCACCCCCACGTCAGCACGCGCTGTAATGTTTTAGACATTTTCCCTCAAATATATGTTAATTATGGAACAATTTGTCATTGGGTTTATGTGCTTCCATTCTCTACTTACATAAGTGGCGCTGTTGCTATAGATCACGTTCCAGTTTTTAACTTTCATTTCTTCATGCTGTGTTTTTAAGATCGATTCATGTTTCGTATGTAAATGTAGTTCACTACTTCTGATTATTAAATAATATTTTATTGTAGGCATTTTCCTTGTTAGTTTTCAAGTGGTAGACACGTAGGAGGCCTCTAAGCTGCCACAGAACAGTGTTGTGATGGGCATCCTCACACCTGTCGTCCCACACATGTGCCTCTTGGTGTCTAGGACTTGAGGTTAGTGGCTCAGTTAGTGGTGGCATTCCCACTGAACAGTGGCTTAAATACTAAGAAGTTAAATTGTCTCCTATCACAAGAGTTCTCGAGGACACATGAGCTCGGTGATGTAGCCAAGGACCCAGAGGTGTTCTCTCTTGCACTTCATGCTGCCTCAGTCTGTGTCATTTGCCCCAGTGGTCTACACTCAATAGAAGTGTTTAATTTTGTTGCACTTAGTGTGTTTGGAGTGTTAAAAACCCCTTCCATCTCTCCTAATGTCAAAATATTTAAAAAAATTTTTTTGTATTTAATGTTTTAATTTCCATATCTATTGTTTCAATCTATTGTATGTTATTAGGTAGAAACATTTCTTCATTCGGTGAACCAGTTTTCCTAGCACCAGCTACTAAAAATATGTGTTCTTTCCCCACAGATTTATAATAAATAGTATCAGTGTAATAAACAAACTCCCACCTTTCCTTGGGCTTGTTTCTGAGCTTCCTCCTCCGTTTCATTAATCTCTGTCTTTTCTGATGCCAACTCCATCTTTCTTTCTTTTTAATGACTTCCTCTTTGAAGTACCCGAATACCTGCTTGGGCACGTTTTCTTGCTTTGTTCTTCCAGATAACTTTTCAAATGAACCTGTCAAAGTTATACAAAATCCTACTGACATTTTGATTGGAATTGCATTTAATTTATAGGACAGTTTGGGAGAACTGTTTTGTTGAACATGTAGGAAGAGTGAGTAGTTTCTAAATCAACATGTTGCAATAATCTTCTTTGGGTTGAATTAGATACTTTCCTATTGGCCTGGGATAACCCTGGCATCCTTCACCCATTTGACTTGTGTTATCACGACAGGAAGAAAGTGTAGGAGAGGACATTGTGTATTTCGGAATTCAGCGAGTCTTAGGTGGCAGTAATTCCTTAACCATAACACCCACCCTTTTTAAAAATGATCATTGCTGATGATAAGTGCTCGTGCTTAGCCTATGCAGTGATTCTGTTAGTTCTTCAAGGGATAATACCACTTTTCGCTTTGTATTTAACATTTCATGGAGCTATTTATAACTCTTCAAACTTGCCTGGTGTTGCAATTGTTCAGCTAGGTTACCTAATCATCTCACCTTGCTAATGAGACCAAGCTCATTAAAACCACGGGCTTTGGAGTCTTAGCTCCCGCCTGACCCTGTCCAGTCATCTTACAAATGGAAGCTTCTGAGGACAAGGGAAACCTAATGAGGGAGCTTGAGAATGTTCAAACCCTTCACCTCTCCTGGAAGACACCTCAAGAGCCACGAGTGTACTAATGGCCTAATTTTCATATGCAGAGGACAGGATCTGATCATTATTCGTCGCTCATTTAGGGTTGTTAATGAGAAGCAAGCTAATGAAGAGGCTAGAAAAATATAACAGGGTGGTCTTGAGTTGGCTTAATCGTCTTGGTCCAGTGGAAGTCTATTCATCTATTTTTTAACCCTTCAGAATGCAGCCCAAAGGGTGACGCAGGTGAGTGTTTAGCTACGTATTGAGTCCAGTTCAGATTCACTGTTGTGGGCTGAGAAAACACGCAGTTTAACGAGTGTGTTTCTAACATGCAACGCCCTGAGAGGATAAACATGGCTTTTCGACGTGCTATTTAGGAAAGAAATGTATTAAATGAGCCCAGAATTGTTCAGCTTAGCTCCATAAGTGTTCAGCAACTTCCCCTTGCTTTATCTGCATAGCTCCATTTTCTCTCCAGCCTCGGTTGGGTTCTTTTTAAAGCCACTGTCTTCTAAATCATGTAATTTTAAGTAACAAGACAGCTAGGTGACATATTGCAATATTGGAACTGTTGAGTCAGGTCTTCATAATTTCACAACTGTTAAAGGCCTCAGTTTGGAAAATGTGACTAATTCCCTCTAATTCTCCAAAGTCTTCTCCAGAGGGAAAAAAAAATCACATTTTGTGCTACCAGAAGGTCATAAAAACAGCCCTCTCGTGGCTCCTGACTTAGCATGTGGTGGGCTAACCTCACAGCGGTTTGATTCTCTTACCCAGTCGCACGAAGACCCCTCCTCAAACTAGTGTTTGAGGGACGAACGGGGCCGACAGCCCTGTGCAGACCCGAGGTGGGAGTTGGTCTCCGTAAATACAGTGTGTACAGTCCCCACACGCGGGTTCCGGCCTTTGAAGCTGTTTTTTAAATTCCTCGTAGATGTTGTCTGAGCACCTCTTGCCTGATAGAAAGCTCTTAGAGGATGAACATGAGCTTCAGTGCCTGTGTTCAAACTCCTTTGCAGAAGGTGTGAGTCTCAGAATTAAATAAAAAGAAGAAGAAGAAAGAACTCTAAATGTACGTCGGCCAATGCCTTTTCTGCCACACGCAGCTTACCTAGGGGGATCTGGGGGGTCGTTTGACCTTCCACCCGACCTGTTCAAGGACCAGCCACGTGACGGTTCTTGATGAAACTGTTCAGGGAAGAGCAGCCATGTTTTTGGATTCTCAGGGTTCCCCTTTCCTTTGATCCAGCCAACTCATTCTTAGTCCACTGCCCCCCAAACCACTAGGATCCTTTCGGTTCTTTGGAGCCCTCTTTCTGATGTGAAGGCCCATCTGCTTTATAAAGCAGGGTGCGACCTCCCATAACGTGTTTGCCCAAAGGGCAATATGGCTTCTGCCGGGGCAAAATGTGGCTAGCACGACCTCATAGCAGCAACAGTCTCAGTGCCTGAGTCTCTGGGGACGTGACGTTTGGGGGACAGGCAGGCGGGTCGTGGGGGAAGTGCGTGTGTTTGTGTCTGTGTGTATTAAAGAGCCACGTGGCTAGAGAACTCAAACCTCATGAGCGCAAGTCTACACAGCGTGGATGGAGAGAGAGAGAGAGAGAGAGACACAGAGAGACAGAGAGAGACAGAGAGAGACAGAGAGACAGAGAGACAGAGAGAGCGTGCTCTTAAACCCCGATGGTGGGAGGTGCAACGGTGGCAGCATTTTCTCAATGGACAGGGACAGGACCAGCACGGGTTTAGGTGGTAATGACTACTCATATATGAAGGGGGACCCTCCCAAAAGAAACCCGGAATGACCCTCTGGGGGGGCGGGCCCCGTGTGGCACAGGCTCCCCCGCGGGTGAGCGTCCTGGGGGCCCCTCTGCATCCGGGCACCGGCTGGTGGTGCTGAGAGGCTGCATGCGGCTTCGGTGAATGTTTCTGGAGACGCTTCCAGCGCGTTTGCCCGTGTCACGACGGTGATGGACACGCACGGCCTGCGCACGACAGCGCCCCTGCCCGCCCCGCGCTGAGTGCTCCGCAGTTCTGACTCCAAAAACCTGCATGACCCCTGCGCCCCGCCCTCCCTGTTTACCCAAACTCGCCCCAAGCAACTTTGTGTCCCTGATGAGAAAAGCTCCTAAAAGGAAACGTTTCGCCGACGTGGAGGAGGTGACACCAAACACCACAGAAGCGCTCAAAGGCCCCAGAGTGGACGCGTTAGAAAACTGAGCCGTGGAAGCAGTGTCCCCGAGGGTGCGCGGCATCCCGCGGAGGGAACTTGGAAGGGGCCTGAGGTTTACCCGTGTAGGCGTAAGGGCACAACTTTTTACAAATGCATCCCATTCCTTTTGGGGGTCCCCCCTCTTGCTCCGTGCAGCACAGATCCTAGTGGTGAAGTACATGGTCCCGTGAGAACAAACCCTCCGTGTGTCAAGAGGGATGCTGGGGGGAGCCCGCAGCAAACGCCCCAAAGCACGTGATTCTCCCCAGCACGTTTCTGGGGGTCCTCGGGGAGGGTGGTGAAATGGCACGTCGTGGCGTCAGAACAGGTTAGGTGCGTGTTTTCTCCGTTACCTTGTGTTGCCTGGGTGTGTTGGGGGGGGGGTCTCTGATTTTTTCTTTTTTTGAGCTCTTTAAGAAGGTGGCACTCGAATCCACTCAAACATGGCAGCCCTGTGCTTGGGGCTTTCCCTGAGGCCTCCGGGGTGTTTTCTCTGATGCTGAACTCGGGGACACGGCCTTCCTGTTAGCTCTTACCGCCTTCCGTCAGACGGAGCCTTTGTCGCTGCACACCTTGTCCAGTTGTTGTCCCAAGGAGCCTGTGCTTTCACCGAGAGGTTCGGGAAGGCTCGCGTGTCCTGTTGCCCGAGTTCCTGGTCCAGCGCCCGGTCCGTCCCTCCCAGCCTCCGGGGAAGCTTGTGTTCTCCTTTCTGGTTCATCTCTGATCCCGCGCTGACCCAGGCCGCCTGCCTGGGGTTCCGGAGTCCTTAGATCGCTGCTGTCTGAGCCGCCTCTCTCGTCCCCGGTAATGAGGTGAGCAGAGCAGAAAAGACTCGGAGCTGAAAGGCAGCTATTTTAGAGGCTCACCCCTGACCTGGACTGTTTGGGTGACTTTGAACATGCCTGAAAATCTTTGAGGCTGCCTCTCCTCTCTAAAGAGGGGATACTCATACCTCCTTCATTTATTTTAAGAATCAAGTGTTTTAATGTATCTGGAAACACTGTGTACAATTTCAAGTATTTGTTACAGAAAGAGAGGGCATTCTTACATGCTACACACAAGCTCAGATTCAGTGGTCCCCACCATGTCTGCATTTTAGGGTTCTGCAAGTATTGGATCTATTTACATCATTTTAAAAACTTACTTTTAGGTACTTCCTGGCAGGAAAGCTAACTGGATTTTCTCCCTAAGCCTACACTTGCGTATGAGCATGCGCACGTGCAGTCATTTACCCAGACGTTGTTGACCTCGCACAAGTGTGCTCATCATTGGCTTAGGTTGCAGGACCTTGGAAGACGAGAGACGAGAAGTCTAAGCCAACCATTCCACGGAAGGCCACGTCCTGTCAGGTCCGAAGGCACATTTGTGCGGGAGGAGCAGGGCCCGGAGAGGCTGTGAGGGTGTCAGTGTGGTTCTCAGAGGGCGTGTGACAGCAGATTCGGACTGAGGCAGCGGCCTTCTGTCACTCCCTGAACAACAGAGGCAGCCACTGCTGGTTCGGGGCCGGAAGAAGCAGGGGGTGTTGTTTTGGTTCACTGCAGAGAGGCCAGTGCGGAGCAGGGGCCCTGCAAATACTGGCTGCACGCGTGAACGTGTTTGTCAACTGGACTCCCAAAACCCAGGGCCTGACTAGAGGGGTAAGTCATCTCCCAAAAGGGAAACACTGATGTTCTCAAGTTAAGAGCCATTATTCTGAGAGTGTCTAGAAATACCTTGGAATAAGAATTCATGTAAGGAAAGATAGGAGGTGGGGAGAATCTTCCAGAATGCAGATGGAGGAGGATCCTGAGGGCCAAGCCTGTGTGTGCATGTGTGCAAGCACATGTGTGTGCATGCATGTGCACGTGTGTGGACGTGTGTCCATGTGGGCATGTGTCCATGTGTGTGCATGCACGCACACATGTGTGCATATGTGTGTATGCACGGACATGTGTCCATGTGGGCGTGTGTGTCTATGCATGTGAGTGCATGTGCACATGTGAGTGTGCATGTGTGTCCACGTGCACACATGTGTCCATGTGTGCACGTGTGTACACATGTGTGTCCATATGTACACACATGTGCACACATGTGTGTGTGCGTGTGATGGGGAGGAAGAGAACCCGCACTGAGGTGGGCTTGCTATGATTTTATCCTCCTCCTGCCTACCTTGTAAGGTGGGTATTATTATTCCTTCTGTTAGTTCTTTTTTTAAAGTGTAAAAAACCCACACACAGCAAAATTTACCGCCTTGAGCATTTAAGTGTACAGGTCAATAATAGTAACTCTAATCACATTGCTGCGTGGCCTTCCCCGCCCTCCGTCTCCGGATGCTTTTCGTCTTGTACGACCGACACTCTGTCCCCATGGAACACTCACTCCCCACCCCCTGCCCCGGCCCTGGCCGCCGCCGTGCTCCTCTCCGTCTCTGTGACTCCGATTGTTTGAGGGACCTCGGATCAGTGGAATCACACAGTATGTGTCCTTCTGTGATGGGCGTATTTCACTGAGCACGATGTCCTCCAGGTTCACCCGGCCGTAGCGTGTGACAGGACTTCTGACTGTTTAAAGGCCGAAGCGCAGTTCACTGTGTCGCCATCCCTGCTCTGTAGAGGAGGAAACAGACAGGTTCCGCTCCCTCCCCGGGGCCTGTCCGCAGGCCCTGCCGTTCGTGCCCAGGGGTGGCTGGCTCCAGCATGTCCACCTGTCTCCTCAGAGGGCTCGCTGAGTGTGGAGCTGGGGGTCCTGCAGGTCTGCGGGAGGCCGCCGCCCCCTCCCGCCCCCTCATCATATATTGTGGCATGAAATACAGACCTGCGCAGAGGTGGCGCTGGGCCGGCACACCGGCGAAGCCACGCCTGCCGCCAGCGACCCCTGCCCTTTGGCACCCTGCCCTTGGCACCTAACGTGCAAACGGATCTGTGCTGGTTTCCCTGAGGGAAGGGCAAGAGCTGCAGCCACAAACCCAGATTAAAAAGCAAACGAAGGAGTGAAGCTGGGGAAAAGGTCCTCCCCGTCCTTTGTTGATCATTTGGGTTCAGGGGGTTTCTCACGGCTCTGGGACCCGCCTGCTCCCGGTGAGCAAGGACCCCGGCGGGGGACATGGGTCTGCGTGCGAGCGCACCGGTGGCAGCTGCCCCCAGCTTCCCGCCCCGGCTCGGGCCCTTCTGACGTGCAGACGCTGTCTGTGCACTCGTGCATGTAGAGAGGAGGGAGGGGGAGCTGGGGCGACTAGACCGTCCCCCTCGCTGCCAAAATTACTTGCTTTGGGTCCTTAAGGGCTTGTAAAAGGAGCACAGGGCC
>PVJL010013542.1:0-31827 GCA_004026885.1 Lyroderma lyra
CGAGCAGAGTAGATTTGATTGGCAGGACGGAGTGCTGTCGTCGCAATGTTCCCGGAAGAACGTCCTTGACCGACAGGTGTAGAAGCCACTTGCTGCCAGGAGGCTGGGCGGAAGCGTCTGGGCAGAGTCTGGGGCAGGGGGCGGAGCCAGGCACCGAGAGTAGGGCGGGGCGGGGAGCGGGCAGGGGCTGGGCTGGCGCTGCAGCCGGAGATGCTGTCCGGCCGCGACGGCGCTCAGCTGAGGGGAGCACTGCATTGAAGGCACCGAGGTGAATCGGACTGCCAGGCTGATTGGTAGGTACGCGAGGGCCGTAAAGTCCTTAAACTCAGGCCGCCAGTGCCTTCGGGCCGGCATTTGCCCAGCATTTGCCCTGCACCTGACTCTAGCGACGGCGGCCGCACTGGGACACAGGGGCGGGACTGGGCACCTGTCTGCGTTTGCAAGCACCTGCTGCGCTAGCAGCCGAGGGGCTCCGGTCAGGCGCTGGGGGCTGTCCGGGAGCTGGGCCAGGTCGGCCTGAGGGGAGGAGGCGGGACCGACCAGCTTGCCTGATCCAGGTCCCGCCCTCTACTGCCGTCCTCACGCCCGGCTCTGTCCCCGTGCCCTGAATGAGGAGTGGGGGTAGTCCCCGAGCCCCAAGAGGCCCTGAGTTCCCCTACTGAAGGGGCTCGCTGGCTAGGACCGGCTTTGAGCTAGCCGTGAGGCTGTGACATGGCCCCTGCTTTGCATCACCTCCAGACAGGTTTGTCCAGATTCCCTGCGTGAGATGGGTTTCCGCCCCGGGCAAGGGTGCCCGTCCCGGCTGTCCCCAGAGAGCTGGGGCCGGGACCAAGGCTGTTCTTGTCTTTTCTCTGGGCCCTGCTTGTCTCCTCTTAATGTGGCACTGAAAGCGATTATAAGGGGAGGTAGTGCCTGTTTAGGGACTAGGGCACATAGAAGTTTTGGCTCCTGCCACGTACCGACTAATCATTCGTTCGGGTCCAAGAGCCTGACTGCTCAGCTGTATGATCTAAAGGAAGGTGATTAATCATGTTTTGTTTGTATGGCCTAACCAGCAGAAATTCTAAAATTGCTTCCTAATGACTAGGACTTACCCTGTGTCTTCTTTCCATCTCTGTCACTCCTGCTGGAAAATGCTATATGGCGCCTGGGTAGACTAGCCATCTAATAAATGGTGTAGTTACTCCTGAAAACATGTTAAAATTTCCCCACGTCTTTATGCTGCTGCTTGAAACACAGGCAGCAGAAGACAGATCAGCTGAAAGATGGGGGCAAGTTATATTTGATTCTTAAAGTCACAGAATCATTACTTGTTAGACTTGGAGGGGACCTTAACAGGTGGCTGATTCACCCCAGTAAATGTACATGGTGGTGAGCACTGTCCCAAGGGGAGAGGGTCCCCTGTTCAGTCAGGTCTGTCCTGGGTGACAGTGGGGTGCTGCCCATTATTCGGGACCTGAAAACCAATGTTGTTTTCATATGGGCCAAACAGGAACATGCTCCCACACATTTTTAATGTCCCAGCCACTTTCACATGTGTCATAGTCACCTTTAAAGGCAGATTTGCGGAGAGCTCTCAGAAATAAGTTGCTCTCTGTTGGATGTAACTCAGCAGGTTTGTGGAAGAACCAGGATCCTCATTCCTTTACTTACTAAGTGGCATTATGTCTTGGAAATCAAAACAGCAATAATTGGCACCAGCCAGGTTTGGGAGATCTTAAGGCTTGCCAGAAAACACATTTTTGCTGATTAGGAACATTTGGTAATTCCCTAATGATTTGCTTCTTACAAACTTAATACAGTGTTGCTAAGTTTCAACCCTTTTCTCCTTCAGCCTTCTGATGGGTGTAAACAGGAGTTCAGAGAAGGAGCGCTGCTTTAAACCGAACCCAGCTCAGGGGAACTCACCCAAGCAGCGAAGTTGCTGTTCTTGCAGTTGGACCTGCTGTTTTCCCTTTCCCTCTACACCTTTGTATTTTTAGTAAATGACCCACTGACTTTGTGACCTTTGAGACATGCTTGCTTATCCACTGCTTAAAGCTTTGGTGGAAAACATGTCTGTGAAGTGTCTTGTTTGTACTCCTCTTGCATTTGCATGTATTGCTTGGCAAACCCTTAAATGCCCATCTTGCAGTTCCCGTATTTCAAGCATGCTCCTGACAGGACCCAGTTACTCCTCTGTTTTATACACTCTCCCTCCTCTCTGCTTTTTCTTATTTCTTTGGCTACTAGTTTCACTAGAGATCATTTTTTTGTACTTAAGACAACTCATGTTAAGATACACTTAAATCAGCTCCCTTGGAGCTTTTAATTACTCAGAACCCTGAGAACAGTGATAGGCTTTTTGGGGGTTATGTGGGTACAGTGCATTCTGAACCTGGCTTTCCCAATAGCCTAGATATTAAGCTAGTAGCAACTGCTGTAGTCCATATCTTTGGCATTTCTGGCACCAAAGCTGAACTGTGTCACAGTATTCTGAATCCTGGCCAAGCACTGGGCACACTACACCGATCCTGTAGGCATTTAAAGGTGGGAAAGAAATTGGAGTCAAAAGACATGGGAGTATTAAAGGAAACTATTACTGAAAACTTTTATCCCTATGTTTTTATAACTATACATTATAATGTTATATTGTACTTCTTTTTAGAGTATCAGATTTAGTTCAGTTATTTAAGTCTTAACTTTTGGTGTTGGTATGTCCCTGTGTTTCCCCATCTCATTTTAAGGTAACGTGAATTCATAGGACAGAAGAGTTGGATGTCACAGACCACTGAATTTCTTCGTGTGGAGTACAAGTTATGAACCCTTTCTGGAGCATGTCTACAAGCTCTGTACGCAAAGTAGGTACAGTTGATAAATTTAGTGAGGAAACCATTTGCAGCCGAATAGAGGCTAGAATAATTCATTCTGAGGTTACCTGTAATCTTAACAAGACTACCTGGTTTTTCTAGTTCAGGTTTCACTTTTGAGAAATAATTATTTTGTTGATTAAAGTCTGTTTCTGACCCTGAGATTGCATCTCAAATAGGAATCATTCTGGTAATCACAATTCTAAGATTATTTTGATAGGTTATATTTATATTTGATGAAATTTGTGACACGTTATAGTATTCTACTAAACTGCAAGATTCTGTTGTTAGAAAAGTCTTGGGAAAGGGCCAGTCTAATGTGGTCAAGCCAGACTTGAGGGTACTGGTTTAATTTTTCCAAATAAAATGTCTATTTTTTTAATTGCAAAAATAATACATTTTAGGAAAGGTTAAAAATATGCCATCAAAAATGAATATAATCCATAATTCTATCTCTAGGAGAGCACCACTAGTGATCATCCTTTTTTTCTATGCACATGATAGATGTTTTTAATACAGCTAATTATACAGTCTTTGCTGTACTAGAGCCAAGGAAGTGCCTATGAGATGATGCTTCAGTGTCTGATTCATTTAGACCTTTGTCTCTACTATAGATGACAGTTCATGCTCGTGAGAGTCCAGATGAGGAAACCTATTCATTAGGGACAAGATCAAAATCAGATCCACTGAAAGAAAGAAAATAGCTTCAGTCTTTGTGTCTAACCCTAGTGCTAACATCAGGTAGTGACTCATTTCAGACCTCTCTACTATTTATTTTGAGATGCTTATCACCTGACCTTCTACCGCATCTGAGTGCCCAAGGACTTTTTTAGTTTTACACAATTATCTGGTGGTTTAGTAACGCCTTGCCCTCTTTTTGGGGTCACCATTTCTTTCTTTGTTTGCCTTAAATTTTGTAAATATTGGCATTATTGTCTCTCTAGGATGCAGTTAACAAGAGTTTTCTAGTGCTTTAGTCTTGTTTCAAATTTGTCCGGCCCACCTGCTCAAAGGACTTTCAGGTCACCTTGAGCATGGTGTTAGAATGTCCTTGTAAAAGAGTAATTCCAGCTTTTAGGACAGATTCTAAGAGTACATCACATGTACTCTTCTGGGTTAAGGAGTCACCCTAACATATTCTCACCACTTGGTCTTGAATAGCGATCTGATGGTGAAGAGAAGACATTAACTGGGGACAAGAAAACCAGTCCTCCACGCACTGCTCCAAAGAAACAGCTGCCTTGTATTCCCAAAAATGCTTTGCCCATAACTAAGCCTACATCTCCGGCCCCTGCGGCACAGTCAGCGAATGGCACCCATGCTTCTTACGGACCCTTCTACCTGGAATACTCTCTACTTGCAGAATTGTAAGTTCTTAAACTGTGTGGTTGCATTTTGAATGACTCCTGAAGGTAAAGATTGAAATTTATTCTGATGGATTGTACTCAGTAAATGGCAGTCATTTAATCTTAAAGCTCAAACCCATACCTCTCAAATATCATTTTTACAGAACAGTAGAGGCTATTGCTGGCAATATAATCTTTCTTAACCAAGGCCTAAGTAGCATGGTATAAAGATCCTCTCCTAAATGTAATGATTCTTATTCAGAGCTTTGGTAAGTAAGATTTAAAGGCAGATGTGGGGAGTTCCCTGATGGTGTAGTAGCTTAAGGCTTCAACAATGGCGCTGTCAGTGCTGCGGCCTGGGTTCGATTCCCAGACAGGGAGCTACCCACATACCAAAAAGCCAAAATAAATAAATAAATAAATAAATAAAGGCAGATGTGTCAGTTTAAGGCTTTAGTTTCCATGTCTGTTTTGCAGAGCAAGAAGAGGAAGAAAGCAAGGTTTATTAAGCACCTCTAGGAGATTAGGAACCTAATTACTTAATTTTGGTCTTCATCTATACGAAGTGAGGAATCCACCTCATGAAGAGGTTGTCACAGAGGATGGGACAGTGGGAGAGGGTGGCAATCCAGCCTTTCCTGGGTCAGACCCAGCTGGAGACTTAGTGTTCTGTTCTGGTGATCACCCTGCTCAAGGAACCTGACAGCTTGGGAAGGTGGCCCCAGCAGGGTCCGAAAGCCAGACCTAGGAGTCGTCATCTGAAGGGCCTGGAACAGCTGACTTGGAGAGGAGGAGACTTAAGAAGGGCTTTCTTCACATATTTGAAGGCTTGTCATTGTCATTAAAAGGAGATTTGACATACATACACTGTGACCCCGCCCCCAAAGGCAGACTTAGGCAATTACAGGGAAGTTACAAGGCCTGGGCTCCGTAGAGTAAGAACCTGGCTGGTCACACAGGTCAGAGTTGGGGTGAAGCTGCACATAACTGCATTGTGAGGAGACGGGCACTTTCACAGAGCCCTGTGATGATGACAGCACCTAGTCTGTCATAGGGGCTTAGCCGGTGAGTAGAAATGGCATTTGATTTAATAATTTGTTACAAGGGCAGGCAACTTGGAGCATTAATTCTGTTTCAATTATTTTAAAATCTCTTTGTACATGAAGCTACCTTAAAGGCACCCTTGAGCCCTCCCTCACTGTCCCAGTGTTGTGATGGTCACAGAGCCAGCGCCCCAGTGTGAACGGCTGAGTGCTTTGCGAGCAGCGCTCCCATCAGCTTTATAACAGAGGCCTTGTGTGCGCTGGGCAGTGACGTGGACAGGCTTCCACTGTGGCGTTAAATCTGTGTGAGAACAAGAACGGCCTTTCTGGCAAACTTCACTTTGACACACCTGCCAGCCATACTGTGACATGCTGAATTTTAGTGACTTAAAAATGGAATAACTACTTTAAAATGATAGAAGGTGAGTGTGATGGCAAATAGGTAATGAAAACTATCAACTAAGAAGGTCCAGTAAACTACTTACTTCTCAATTAAAATTCTGGATCGGCAGATTAATGTGCTTTAAAGTCCTGCCTCAACACTGTGCTTTCCAAGGTCTGGTCACAGCCTTGCTCATTTAGACTCAGCTCAGCTGCCAGGACCAGAGCGGCACAGCTCTTGGTGGGTGACGAGGTCCCAGAGGAGCCAGCCATCCTTTGTGCCAGGGCACGTGTCTTCCCTTGTCCGGGCCCAGAGTTCAGGCGTCAGCATCATGCAGTGAACCTGGGAGCAGACTCCAGTGTGGTCCCCGATGTGTCACCAGGAACATTGCACATTAGAGCCAAACATGGCTCTCAGCTGTGCAACAGGTTTCAAACTTAAAAGGACACCTAAGTGAGGGCGGGCAGTTCCATGGAATTTTCTTCTCAGTTACCTAAAATTGTATTTAAAAATGGCATTGTTGAATGTATGTGAACTCTGTTGTGCATAGTCACAAAAGCAATAATGTTACAAATACTGTCATTTACCTCAAACTTCATATCCAGAACTTAAATCTGGTTGAATTGTTCAGAATTACCTCCAGGTTGATGTTTTGGGGAAGCTGATTTCTGGGAGGAAAACGTGCTGCTTTGTGCATCCCTGTTGGGCTTTAATTTCTGAACCTGGGGCTCTTTTTCGGCTTACGTTTCTCGGAGCTCGTGTCCTGCTGCCAGCGAGCGGGGCAGCAGCCAGGGGCTCGGCTAATGCAATCAGCACAGCTGCCCCTCGAGGGACTGCCGGTCCTTCTCTCAGAAAATGGAGGTGGGGCTCTGATTGTGTGTGTCGTTCACACCGTTTCATCATTCTGCTTCTGTTTCAGCACCTTGGTGGTGAAGCAGAAGTTACCAGGTGTCTACGTGCAGCCATCTTACCGCTCTGCACTGAGTAAGGACTCACCCCTTCTCTGACAGATTTATACCATATTTGGTTCCTCGGACATAAACATAGGCCTTAACTGTCTTCACTGTTGTTTCCTACAGTGTGGTTTGGCGTAATATTCATACGGCATGGACTCTATCAAGATGGTGTATTTAAGTTCACAGTTTACATCCCTGATAACTACCCAGATGGTGACTGTCCAGTAAGTAGGAGACATAGTCTGGCTTCATTTGTTGGCCACAGAGGAGGGCTTAAAGCACTCTCAAGATTTCTGAGTTCTTTTCGTGACTGAATATTTCATGTCGGCCTACTCAGTAGTCTTCCGAGGGGATTTTGGTGCTTTGTTGCATCTTGTGCCATGTCAGCCTCTACCTTTTGCTTGCCTTGCTCCCTGCCCGGTGTGCACTGAGGCTGGAGGCTGTCCTGCAGCACCTAGTAGGTGAGCAGCCATCACTGTGCTATAGCAGAGAAAAGCCACTCCTCTCCATTGCAAAACTGAATTTCACAAGGAAATGTGAAGGTGGCTGAGTGTCCCTTCTGAGGCAGCTGTTTGACTGACAACGTGACTGCCGTGCCTGAAGCTCTTCTCACAGCTGTCTGTGTGGGTCTAATGAGCGCCGGTGCCTCCATTAAAAGATACCTCTCTCTCTCAATGTAGCGCTTGGTGTTTGACATCCCCGTCTTTCACCCGCTAGTCGATCCCACGTCAGGCGAGCTGGACGTGAAGAGAGCATTTGCAAAGTGGAGGTTAGTAAAGAAGTGTTTCCTTCAGGAGCACGAGGCAGCACGAGGCAGCCTCCTTAACCATGCCGTTTCCTTTAGGCGGAACCATAATCACATCTGGCAGGTGTTAATGTATGCAAGGAGGGTGTTCTACAAGATCGATACGGCAAGCCCCCTCAACCCAGAGGCTGCAGTGTTGTACGTAACTCTTTGTTCCTTAAGATAAATTTGAAAAAAGGAGCTGAGTACTTTATGTTGGTTAACTTTTTGACTTAAACTTTCAATACAGGTATGAAAAAGATGTTCAGATTTTTAAAAGTAAAGTGGTTGACAGTGTTAAGATGTGCACTGCTCGTCTGTTTGACCAACCTAAAATAGAAGACCCCTATGCCATCAGGTGAGTGGTACGTTACCTGCATAAACCAGACTTTGCAGTCCCGTGCTTCCATTTTCCAGGTGGTTTTACAATGGGGACGTGAAGGGAAAGTGTACATAATATTCTCTGTTAGCCTACAACCTTTGTTACTTGTTGTCCCTCGACTGCTGATACCTCTTGAGCCTTTTCCTTGAATGAAACACTTTACATTGCCTGGCACGTTACGCCAGCAGCAAGTCATTTAGTGACTTTGGTTTCCTAAGGATCCCTGTAATGTGCTTTCTCAAGTGTCAGTAGCTGAAGCCCCATTGACATTCAGCATTGATGAAAGGAGAGAAACTGAGTAGTGTGAGTAGTGGGTCCCTCTAGCACTGTGATATTTGATTTTTGGGAGGAGCAGCTGGAGAAGTATGGAGAACTGGTGACTGGCATTGCTGGGGAGCCAGTGTGCTGCGCAGGCTAAGGGTTAGTGCTGTAGACAGACAGACACTGCTTGGCTTCTGTACGCACTGGCTTTAGTGACCCAGAGCAATTACTTAATTTTACTGTGCCTCACTTTCTCGATCTTTAAATAACAGTACTTCAGGGGTTGTTGTGAGGCTTAAGTGAGCTAACCTGTGCTCCGTAAGGGATAGTTACTATGTGAGAAAATGATCTACGTGGCGTCTGAACCATACATGTTGACAACTGATTAAAGACTACTCTTCTTAAGTTCCTTTTAAAGTTTTGTTACAGGAACTGGCTTAAGTATTAAAGAATGACATTATACAAATTAGTAAGCCAAAGCAGTTTTTAAATATTTTCCTCTTCCTCCAGCTTCTCTCCTTGGAATCCTTCTGTACATGATGAAGCCAGAGAGAAGATGTTAACTCAGAAAGTAAGTGGATAACTAGTTAACTCACTGTTGACTTTCACAAATGTCTTCATTGGCAACTAGTCATTCCATTATATTCACATTACTTTGGGAAGTGAGTCTGTACAATGCTGAAGTCTCCTCACCAGTCCTTTTTTAATGTCTGTTTTGATTGTGCCTAGAAGAAGCCTGAAGAACAGCACAATAAAAGTGTTCATGTTGCTGGCCTGTCCTGGGTAAAGCCTGGCTCAGTACAACCTTTCAGTAAGGAAGAGAAAGCAGTAGCAACCTAAGAGCTGGGGACTCTGTGCACCATGCACTTTTCTGCCGGACGCGGGCCTGGGTGACGCTGACCAATGGCAGAGGACTGCCTGCAGAGTAAACTGTGCTAACAATGACTGATGCAGTGGTGTCCATGTACGCTTAGGTTCTAACAGCAAGGTTTGGAAACCTCTCTTTAAGTAATGCATTACTTCTGTCAGAAGTGTCTTTAGGGTGGTTATCTAGTTCAGTACTCCAAATTATTGGGGACCTCGAGGCTTAAGTATTTTTCTGAATATAATGCTAAAGGTAAGTGGCATTTAAACTACTAGAGTAGACAGAGTTCAGCACTATCTAATGACTTTTAAACAGTGGCTTCAGTTGTACATATGTAGGATATGGAGAGAAGTATAGAGAAAGCAGGTTCTGTGGCTTATTATGAAGAGCACTTTTTAGGGGGAAGATCATTTGACCCTCAGTCCTCAGCCTACTGTCACTGATTTACAGACTGCTATCACTGAGGTGCATTCTACATGAGCGAGAGGAAACCAGAACACTTGTTCAGTTTTTTTTTTTTTAAAGCAAATTACCTACTGTATTTTTATGGCAGGAGGGAGAAAAAGTGTTAAAATGGTTTCTAATGAAGTCAGATATTTAAATGATGAATGATTAATGTGTTTTGTAGAGACAAAATAAACCAATAAATGATGGTTCTTTGTCATTTATACAGGAAACTAAATATCCTTTTCTCAGTATAACTAAACAGATAATTTATAAATGCTTTATTGAAAAATACACTTATTTTCATATAAAATTACAGTAGCAGTATCTTGAGGTTTTATAAATATTTTTGCAGAACACTATTCTAATTGAACAGTGTAAGTTTCGTATTTCTCTCAGAGCAATATGAAGTTACCTAGTAACTTTGTTCATACTGATTCAATTTACAATTGAATTTTCTTCCTAATATTATTCATTCAACTTGAAAACTGCTGGAATAATAGTGATTAATAAAGGTATATATAGGTAATTCAATAGCTGTTAAATAACCTTTTCTAATTTGTATGAATGGTACTATGTACTAATAAAAACCTAAATTCTCCAACCTATTTTTTTAAACTGCCAGGAACACACTCAAAAAGATACTTTATAATAAAATATATCACCTTAGTAGACACATCTTTTAGATAACTACCTCCTAAAGCAGTGGTTCTCAACCTTCCTAACGCCGCAACCCTTTAATACAGTTCCTCATGTTGTGGTGACCCCCCATAACATTATTTTCGTTGCTACTTCATAACTGTCATGTTGGTACTGTTATAAATTGTAATGTAAATATCTGATATGTGTTTTCCGATGGTCTTCGGCGACCCCTGTGAAAGGGTCGTTCGACCCCCCAAAGGGGTCGCAACCCACAGGTTGAGAACCGCTGTCCTAAAGGAAGAGGTCATAATTTTTCATATTAATTAATTCCCATAATTCAACTTGATTTACAATCTTCACTTAGCCAGCTGATCCCTATTGATCCCCCCCCCCCCAAAAAAAAAAAACAAAAAGAAGAAGAAAACCCTGGAGAATGTAAAACATATGCCCAAAAGGTGGCTACGGGTGCTTCGACAGTTTAAAAAAAGTACAAAAAAGCATCAAAGATAGTGTTCAGCCTAAAAGTTTTGTACTTAATATAAGTTCACATTGTAGAAAGTGCCATCACAAATATACAGCAAAATCTGGGTTACAAAATCATGCTTTTTATAGCCCTAAAGTGCCATTTCTTATACAAGTTCACACACACATTGCACAGCAAACAATCAAGCACTTGTCACACTGCACCACACCTGACAGGGGAGGGAAGTATTACACACACAGGGAATGGGAGACTTGGGCTGATAAGCAAGGACAGCTGAACCTGAGGAGTGCCAAAATCTCACACTCCTTCCAAGTGTTTTAGGGCAAAATACCTGGGGTTTTTTTGTTTTTGCTTTACATGAAAGCCAGAGCTGACCATAACAGGAATGAACTGAAATACAGTTTTCTGCTGCAGCACGTCAACAGAGACCTCACACATACACTGGAACATGCTTTGTTCACTGTGATACTTGTAAAAGCTTTGCCAAAGAGTAAGAAAAAAAAAATCCCAGTTTGGATTCTAAGCAGCCTTGATAGCAAGTACCAGTGGTAGGAAAAAAAGGCAGGTGGGATGAATAAAAGGGTCCTTAAGGATACTGGAAGGATTCAGGAAAAGAGCCCCATAATCTAACATGCAGTAATGAAGTGGTGCTGTTAAACAGTTTGTGAAAAGACAGTTTCAGTACAACAGACTAACCTCAGTGGGAACCTCGGTCATTAGCCACATCTTGGAGACGGCGTAATAAGGCAGAATGATTTTCTGGGCAAATTCTTTTGGCAGGTGATTCACTTCCATCTTCCAGAAGAATCCCTCTCTTTTTAGTTGGAGTTTCGCCTGTTCGTATCATACTGTTAATTTCTCTCAGTCTCTAGAGTGGGTAAAATAGACATAAAAACGTTAATACACGTAATCCATTGTTAAGGCAGAGAATCTCAAATGAGTTAAGCAGTTTACCTTGAACTGTCTGAAATCTTCATAGAGAAAATAACTATGAATTACATATCTTTCCAATTTCACTTCTCAGCTGGCTGAGACTATCTGCGGTGAAGGAAGAGTGTTGGTTTGTTTTTTTTTTAACAGGTTCCAAAAGTGATTTTGAGGTACTCTTTTCAATAATGTAAGAGTTCACAAGTCTGATTTTTTTTTCTTTTTACGATAGCTATAGAGCATCACATTGCTATGCAATATTTAATTCCATACATCACCATTTTCCATTTTTAAAAATAGCATGAGTTTACACAGTACTCTGCCCTTGTATTTATTTATTTTAGTCTAGTGTTAGTCAACTTTTAGCAGCCATTCTTAACTGGAATTTCACAAGAGAAGTCAGCCTTAATTCCCTAAAGCATCCATTGTGGGTAAATTATTAGCATGATCTAGAATGTACTAGTTATGTATACTTGAGAGAACTGAGAGAAGTGAGGCAAATTATTTTCTGGGAGGAATCTCTACTGAGAAAAATACTGCCAGAGTGCTAGAGACTGGATCTATTTATAGTGCCTTTAGCATTAAGTTTCTTCAAAGCCTTGAAAGTCAGTTTATCACATTTTCTGGTAGTGTGTTGGTTTAAATTTCTTTTTTCCATGTGCTGCTTCATTGCCCATGTTTTCTTATGGAAAGCTACTGAGCATATTCACATGCATTTATCATAGGAATATGTCTTAGATCTTCCTGTTATTAGTATATATAGATGACATCTCTTATCGCTACATAGTATTCTGTAGTATGTCTGTATCATAGTATAATCTATTGATACATTATTGATATTGCTTAATACTGTAAGCAGTGTTATCATAATTTATTATTCAACAAGCTGTACCAATCCATGCAACTGCCCTGACAAGTGTCATTAATAATCAGTCATCTTAATTGAACTTATGGGTTACCTGACAATTCTTTTTTCATGGCCATGCAAATGTTAGGGTGATTCGAGACCCAAGACATTTTTCCCTTTTGTGATAGCTGAGATCAAGGAAGAATATTTCTCCAACCAACAGGTTAATACAACTTTCATTTATTAGGGAAACTTCCAGTCCTGTGCTAGAATTTTTCTGAAACCTCCTAGGTAGTGATAATATACAGGCAGGACTGAAAGCCACTAATCTGGATGCTTAACCTAACTTTTTTTAATGGTTTACATACAATAAATTCACTCTTGTAAGTGTACAGTTCTCCAAATTTTGACAAATACACAGTCATGTAATCATCACAATAAAGGTATAAAACAGTTCCTTCACTCCAAAAAATTCCCTTATTCCTAGTTACCCCCCCCCACCCCCCGCAGCAACCACTGAGGATGTTCCCTGTCCCTATAGTTTCGCCCTTTCCACAAAGTCAGAGAAATGGCATCGTATGGTAAGTGGCCTACTGAAGCTGGTCTTTCAATTTAAGCATTAATGTGTTTAAGATTCATTAATGTGTTGGTAGGTGTACCAGTAGTTTGTGCCTTTTTATTACAAAGTAGTGATCTTTGCTGGGTCTACCACAGATTTGTTTATCCATTAACTAGGTGGAGGACATTTGGGTTGTTTTCTACTTTCTGGCAATTAGAAGTAAAGTCATAAACATTCATGAGTTTGTTTTTATATGAACCTAAGTTTTCATTCCACTTGGCTAAATACCCATGACTGTGATTACTGGTTATATGGTAAGGGGATGTTAAACTTTCTAAGAAACTGCCAACCTGCTTTCTAAGTGTAAAAGCTGTGCACCAGCAATGTATACAAGTTCCAATTGCTCCACATCACTGGCAGCATTTGTCATTTTTTAGATTTTAGTCATTCTCATAGGCATGTAATGGGTGAAGTGTGTTCAAATCTTTTGCCCATTTTTAAATTTGGTTGGTTTCATGTTCGAATAGTCCTTTATATATTATAGATACAAATCCTTGATCAGAGATGAGATTTGTAAAGTCTTCTCGCAGTCTGTGGCTTGTATTTTCTATCCCTTTAAAGAGCAGAAATTCTTAATTTTGATGAAATCCAATTTATCAATCTTCTATAGATTGTGCTTTTGTTGCTGTATCTCAAGAAATCTACGTAAATTATGTTCACAAAGATTTTCTATGGTTTAACTTCTCTGTTACATAGTTTTAGGTTTTATATTTAGGTCTCTGGTCCATTTAGAGTTAATTTTTGTATATGGTGCAGTCTGGGTGCAAGTTTACTATTATTATATATGGATATTTTATATACAGAAATACATTTGTTTCAGCACCATCTGTTGAAAAGGCTATGTTTTTTCTACTGAATCGCTTTTGCACCTTTGTTGAAAATCAGTTGGCCATGTGTGCGTGGTCTGTTTCTGGATTCTCTTCTGTTCTATGGATCTATATGTCTATACTTTCACCAATAACACACTGTCTTGATTACTGTAGCTTTACAGTAAGTGTTGAAATTTGATTGTGTGAGTCCTTCAAATTTTTCAAAATTGTTTTTTAGTTCCTTTGCATTTTTGTGTACATTTTGAATCAATTTGTTTATACAAATAATTCTGGGATTATTTAATTGGGTTTGAATTTATAACTGAAGTGGGAGAAGTGACATCTTGATATTGTTTTCCAGTTCATGAACATGATATAATATCTCTACATTTTCACCAAGGTTCTGTAGTTTTCAGGATATGAGTCTTGTACATCTTTCATCAGATTTACCTGTAAGTATTTAATTTTTTAATGCTGTTTATAGTGCTTTAAAAATTTTTTTACTCCTGATTATTCATTGCTACTATATAGACATACATTTGATTTGTATATTAATCATGTAACCTTGCTAGCTATTCTTATTAGTTCCAGTAACTTTGTAGATTTTTGGGATTTTTCCTGTAGAAAATCATGTTGTAAATGGACAGTTTTCTATCTGTGTGCTTTCTCTGTTTTAAAAGTGTTGAATAGGAGTGGTAAGAGCAGCTATCCTTATCTTAGAGGGAAGGCATTCAGTCCCTCAGCATTAAGTACGATGTTAGCTACAGATTTTTAAAATATATGAGGGCTCTTTGGAAAAAATCCAGCCATAAATGCCTGTTTTTCATATTACATGGCTGGATACTTTCTGGACAGCCCTTGTATGTTCTTTATCAGGTTGAGAAACTTCCTTGAGAGTTTGATCATGAATGAATGTTGGATTTTTAAAATAGATAATAGGGCTGTTAAGACTACTTCTTCTTGAATGTTTTGGAAGTTTGTCTTTTAAGGAATTGGTGCATTTCATTTGTATTATCACATTTATTGGCAGAAAGTTTTTTTATCCTTCGTCACACTTTTAATTATCTGTAGGACATGTACAGATATCTCATTTCTGATACTGGTAATGTGTCTTGTCTTTACTGATTAGTGTAAGTATAGAGGTGTATGGATTATTTTAATATTCTCAAAAAAAAAAAAAAAAGTTGGACAACCAAAAGTAGAGGAAATTAAAAGCTATTTCACTGATTCCTGCTCTTTTTCTAGTTGCTTAAGGTGAAATCTTAGGTCATTAATTTGAGACCTTCTTTTCTAATACATATTTTTTACTATAAATTCTCCTGGTAGCACTGCTTTTGCTGCATTCCACAGATTTAGATATGTTAGATTTTCATCTAGTTCAAAATTCTTTCCCTTTTGGTTTTTTCCCCATTACTCCATTTACTTTCCAAAATTTTGCGGGCTTTCCAGATATCTTTGGTAATGATTTAATAATTCAGAGAAAATACATTGTTTGAATCCTTTACAATGTATTGAGTGAGGCTTGTTTTACAGTCCAGAATGTGGTCTATATTAGTAAATGTTCCGTGTGCAGTTGGTGCTATTGGAGTGTTCTACAAATGTCAGTCAGTCAGTTTGATGATAATGTTCACATCTTGTATATCCTTACTGAGTTTTGTCTACTAGTTCTATCAATTATTTTGAAATCTCTTGAGTATAAATAGTTCTCTATTTAGGATCCTATATCCTGTCATTACGAAATTACCTTTATCACTGATAAGTCTGCTCTGAAATCTACTTTCAGATATTAATAAAGCACAGCAAGCTTGCTTTTGATTAGTGTTAGCTGCCATCCTCTTACTTTAAAAGAATAATTTTATTGTGATGTGATTCACATACTATGTAATCAACCATTTGATTGTACAGATCTATGGCTTTTATTCCCAGAGTTGTGTGACCATCACCACATTCATAACCCCAGAAAGAAACTGTACCCATTAGCAGAGACCCTCTAACCCTAGGCAATCACTAATCTACCTTCTATAATTTTGCCCATTGTGGCATTTTATACAAATGGAATCATACAGTATTTATCCTTTTGTGACTGGCTTCTTTCACACAGTATGTTTTTAAGGTCCATCCATGTTGTAGCATTTATCACGATGTTAAACAGAGTAACAGTTGAAACTATTCGTGTCTTTGTACTTAAAGTACACTGCATGTAAACAACAGTTGGGTTTTGCTTTTTTGTCCATCTTAGTTTTTGCCTTTTAATTGGTGTTATTTAGCCCACTTACACTTAATTGCTATTTGTTGACTATTTTCTCCTTTGTGCTTCACTTTCCCTCTTTTGCCTTCTTTTGAATTGAGTATTCTTGACTGACTCATCTTTCTTCATTTAAAACATTAATCCATTTGGAATCTACTTGGATATAGGATGAAGCTTTACTATTAGAACAAATGTCAAGAGTCATTTCCTCTATCTCCAACTCTATTATTTTGCAGCTATTGCCATTTTTGTTCCCAGCTTTCACAATTCCACTGCGAATATCATTGGAATTAGATTATGCCTTAATGTTTGGTCTTAATTTTTTCCAGTTTTTAAAACTCTCTTAATCCAAGTTAAGTAATTTTTCGACAAGGGATAAGTTTATTCCAAGGCATGTGACACTTTTCCTACAATAGTGACAAAGTTTTTCCATTGTATTTTCTAAGTGTTTGCTATCTTGTTTTCCCCAACTTCCTATATTAAAAGGTTTCAAGCCTACAGAAAAGTTGGAATAGTACATCACCGTTTACCACATTTGTTCTCTCCATGTAATTTTAGTTGTACCATTTGAAAGTAAGTTACTTTGACACATTATCACCTCTGAAAACTTGTAAGCATATAGAGAACTACATAATCCACTAGCATTGTCAATACCAAAGAAATTGAATGGAAATTGTCTGAAAAACATGTCCTTTATTGCTGTGCTTTTCTATGTTAGGATCCACTCAAAGACCTGCACTGCACTAGGCTGCCATGTCTCTTTTCCTTTATTCCACGCTTCTTTCCAAACAATCTTTAAGATCCAGTTGGTGTCCTTAACATAACATGATTCCCGGTGACCTAACCTTACTGCCTCAAGGACAGCCTTCCTTCCCTTATCTGCTTCTTCCTGGATACCCCTCCTTCCACACCTCAGCAACCTGCTCACTTGTCACCCATTAAGGCAGATGCTGCCTGCTACACAAATCTGTGCTAATGTGACTATCACACTGCATGGCCCAAAATTTCGACTTCTCCCCTTTGAGGAAGAGGACAGACACAGGCCCTCAGTAATCAGTTCAGCGATCCAAACGTACAAATTTGGAATTTTAGTAGAAATGTTAAAAGTGTACAAACTAGGAAAATAAATCCAAATCCGTTAACTCAATTTCTAACCCTAAGGTTTTCCCCCAACCCTCCTTGTTTTTGATCCATTGGGACTTACTGACCACCTTTCTCTGGCAGCTCCCAGCAATCTGAGTACCAAGGGTTTCCCAACGACGTGTTTCTAGCATACTAACCATTTTGGAGATAGTAAAGGCCAAGATACATGTTAGGCTCACCTTTGAAGGACTGTTGCTGAAGTAGTAGAAAATCTTTTCTCGAGGAGAAAGCATCATTTCATTTTTATGTGGGGAAATGTAGATGGGATGATTTTGAGACAACTGAATTCGGCGAGGAGAGCCTGTTCTTACGAATGGATAGGGAGAGAGTGGAGGAGCGTCCATCTGTTTTAAAACAAAGTTATTTTTATTGGAAGAGTGAAGTGATATAATAAGCCAGTAGCTTTATGAATGGTGAATAGTGGCAGCAACAATTAAACCTAAAGAAAACCATACAAATAGCAAACAGTAAATGCTTGCTTTGTGCCAGTCACTATTTTCAGCATTTTTAATACATTATGCCATTTAATCTTCACCACAGGTCTGTAAACTAGGGACCACTCTGATTCCCATTTTAAACAAGAGGCACAGAAAGTTAAATAACTTGCAAGGTCACCACAGCTAAGTTTTTGAACCCACGCATTCTCTCTCTCGTATTGCTACACCCTGTAGGGAATCCATATACCATCTTACATCTTACTTTTTTTTAATGCTGTACAACAACAGAAATCATGTTAGTTGAATTATTTGTTATACTGCCTCTGTTTTACTTAAGAGAATTATTGGTAGAACTAGTATACAGATGGAGCAGCTCAACTGTAAGTGATTCCTTATCCTTCAAAGTGGAAAATGATATGAAACTCTCCGCATCACACTTACTGTGTTTGCCTGTGAGTACTTCAGGGCAAATGTTCTAATTTGTTTTCTGTAGATGTCGTTGTAGAACTGAATGAGGTCTCCCCTCTCCTCCTCTTCCATGTCACTGTTGGCACCTGTGAGACGTGTAGGTGTTGGAGGGGCACTGCTAGGCTGTGGAACAGGCAAGGTGCTGCTCGACCTCATGACAGGACTGGAATCTCTACTGGCTGCAGCCGGTAGAATAAAGGGTTAAAGAGAAAGGCTGCTCATCCAGATTGTGTTCAAAAAGAAAATTCAGTAGGATAAATGCAAACAGCTATCTGCTCTACTAGTATAATAAGTACTAACTTTACCCGCAGGCCATAAATGTAGGAAGGACAAACTAAGTAGTTTTCACTGGTAAGTTACACCAGTTTTCTAGGACTTCCATCTAGCATTCAGTGGTGCAAAATAATTAGGGATAAAATTTCCACAGTATGGTTTCAATTGATGTGCCAGACTTTTCTGGAACTCAGGCCACCAATTTCCTGTCTGAAACCTCCTCTCATTCCCCTGGAGAAAAATGTTATGCACAAACAACTTTGCCACTAAATTTGGAATTCTGTTTATTGGTCCAACAATTCCTTTGCCAATAAAATAGTTTCTTTAGTAGTAATTTCATTTAGTAATTCTCAAGTCTTGTAGGCCTAAAAAAATAAGAGGAGCTCCTAATTTTATTTTGTAATGTTCATAAAGATCCCACTTACTTCTGTCTTTGTTTAGTTCTGTTGGAGAATTCTGATGGCTTCTATCACTGCTCCCAGAATTTCTTCTTTTCCTTTTCCCTTTTATCAAAACACTTCTATATACCTTTAGAGAGACCACAAAAAAGGGACCAAAATTAGTATTTATTGAGTACATTCTAGACTATATGACCCTGACATATTTATTACAATTCTCACAACAACCCTATGTAGTAATAGTTGTCCTCTTCAGGGGAAGCTAGTAAGTACAATCAAAGTCATATATCTATTAAATAACAGATCCAGGATTTACATGAGGGCCTGTCTGGCTTCAAATTCCAAGTACTGCTTATAGTACTATAGAGCAGTAACAATACCCAACCATAAAATTAAATCATTCTAATTCAAATACAAAGATCTCACATACCTATCTCTTTAAGATAGGTGAATAGTATTATAGGTAAAATGAGTTTTAAAATTTCATTTAATGTTGTCTTGGTGAAATGTACATTATTACTATGTTTCCTAACAGACTAAAAGATGACATAGAAACCAAACAACTTCCTAATTTACATCTTTCTTGGTATCATTACAATTTGGAGAAAAGAGGAAAGTAGTCAAGATATGAAGTTGTCTGTCAATGATTAAAGAAGGTTAAATTAAGATTTCTCTTAAAGACAAGTCTTAGTTATTTAACCTAGAGAGAAGTGTACAGACTTTTAAAGTCTTTGATGAATGCAAAAAACTGCAGTTATTTTTCAGCCCTTGGAGAAAATGTCATTACCTGGCTCCGGGCCTGTGGCTGAGTCCTGTAACAACGCATAATATTCTGGAAGGACCTGTCGTCTTTTGTGACCTGGAAAATTAAGAGTATTCTGTGAGAGAAATTAACTTCCAGCAAAATAATGTGTGGAGCTCCATAAACTTACTCCACAATAAAATTGGTAAAAATTATATTACAAACACAGCCATTTGATGTGTCTGGATATGGTCCTAAGGACATACAACAAATGAACTATCTATTCAAGAAAATCTTCTAAAATTCAACAACAGAGAGTAAGTATTTAAACCAAGACCTGGGATTAAAAAAAAAAAAAAATACAGCACCAAATGAAAAATTCACTAGAGGAAAAAACAGATTGGAAGGAGATGGGAGAGAGAAGCGGAAAAAGAAAAGCGGAATTAAAGTAGTCAAGATGTGAAGTTGTCTGTCAGTGATTAAAGGAAGGCTAAATTAAGATTTCATGTTCAAAGAAATGAAGGCTGCACTTTAACATTTATCTACAGGGAGTTCTCTGATGGTGTAGTGGCTTAAGGCTTCGGCGCTGTCAGTGCTGTGGCCTGGGTTCGATTCCCGGTCAGGGAGCTACCCAAATACCAAAACCAAACAAATAAAACACATTTATCTACACATGTAGGAACCTCAACGATTTCCAAGTAGGATAAATACAAAAAGTTCCATATCCAGATATATAGTGAAAATGATGAAAGCCAAAGAAAGGAAGAGAATCTTGAAGGCATCAAGAGAAACAACTTCTCACTTAATAGGGAACCCCAATAAAATAACAGCCAACTTTTCATCAGAAACTGAAGGTAAAGAGGCAGTGGAACAATAGAAAGTACTCAAAAAACTAAAGAATCCGGTATCCAGTGAAGTTATCTTTCAGAAATCAAAGTGAAATAAATAGAACCTCAGATAAATAAAAACAATTTGCTGCTAGCAGACCCATCTTACAAGAAACATTAAAGTTCTTCAAATAAAAGCAAGTGACCCCAGAGAGTAATTCAAATAAACTCCCAAAAACAAAGCACTGGGAAAGTTAATTATGTTACTATAAAGACAGTATAAAATTATTATTTCTTCTTTTTCCTTAACTGATTTAAAAAGCAGTTGTATAAAACCATATGTATATAATGTATCGTTGGACCCATAACAGAGATATGTGATAAGTTTGCCAAAAAACAGCACAAAGGAAGGTTAGGAGGAACTAATTCCATATGACAACTTGAAACCACAGGAACCAACAAAGAATCAAAAATGATGAAATTTACACTTTCTTCTCTCAGCTCCTTTAAAAGTCATGAAATTATATAAAATGATGGTATATTACTGGATTTATAACATTTGTGGATGTAATAGGTATACTACTACTACCACAAAAAGGGTGAAAAGGAAAACAAGAAGTCATATGGGAGTAACACTTCTGTATCTCACTGGAATTAAGTTAGTATATATCTGAAGCTGATTTTGATAAGGAGATATAGTCGTAGGATACAGACTTTTAGTTATGAGTGACTTCTGGAGACCTAACATACAGCACAGTATATTGTGACTAGTTACCAGTACTGTACTATATACTCGAAAGTTGCTAACAGTGTAGACTGACCAGATGTACCATTTGAAATGGGACAGAAACAATGGTACTGTCGTGTTTCAAACGGTATGTACAGTCAGATTGCTGACACCTTGAATTTAGCCCAGTGAGACTAGGCTGACCATACATATCATTTGAAATGGGACAGTTCCATTGTATTCTGTCCCATTTCAAATGGTACATCTGGTCAGCCTATAGCAGAGTTAATCTTAAATGTTCTCATTATTTTAAAAAAATGTAGTTATATGAGGTGATGAATGTTATACCTTATGTGGTAATCACAATGCAATATATTAATCACAATCATCACAGTGTTATGTATATCAGTTATATCTCAGTAATGCCAAGGAAAAGAGAGACACAGGGATATATACATGTGTAACCACTAAGAAATAAATAAAATAGTGGAAGTCATTACTGAAATTAAGCCACATTAGAAAGTGTTCACCTAATGCAAATAAAAGCAGTAAAGGAGGAATAGAGGACCAAAGACATGATAGGAGGGCTGTCCAGAAAAACCAGCCATAAATGCCTCTATTTCTCATATTACATGGATAGATACTTTTCAGACAGCCCTATATATTTTAAAAACGTAAAATGGACATAAATCCAATTATAACAATAACATTAAATGTGAATGGATTAAACAACACAAAGTAAAGCAATGTCAGCCTGGATAAAGACATTAAGTATACTCCGTCTACAAGACAGACTTTAGATTAAAAAATACAAATAGGTTTGAAAGATAAAGATGGAAAGAGATATATCATGCAAACTGCAACCCTCAATAAGTTGGATGGCTTTATAAGTATCATACTATAAAGTATTTAAAACAGTAAGTTATTAAAGAGAATCATGTCATAATGATAAAATGGTTAGTCCATCAGGAAACTATAGCAGTCACAGGCATACACGCACCAAAATATATGAAGCAAAAACAAACAAAGGGAGAAATAGATAATCAGTAATATCTGCTACATTCAAAACCTCATTTTAATAATGAATACACCTAGGAGAATATCAATGAAACAGAAGGATTTAACAAAACTTACACCTAAACTTACACCTAGTCCTAACAGGGATCACAAGAACACTATGCCCAATGACAAGAGAATATACATCCTTCTCAAATGCACATTGAACATTCTCCTGGATAGACCATATGCTAGGCTATAAAACTTCAATACATGTGAAGGATTAATACACAGTGTTTTTTTTTTGTGTTTTTTTTTTTTTACTGCAATGAATTGAAACTAGAAATAGAAATTTGGGAAAACTCACAAATATGTAGAAATTAAGCAACATACATAGATAACCAATGAGTCAAATCAAAGGAGAAATTACAGAATACTTTGAGATAAGTGAAAAAGATACAACATACCAAAATTTATGAAATGCAGTTAGAACAGTGCCTAAACATAAATTTATAACTGTTAAAATGCCTGTATTAAAAAAGGTATTAAACCAATTACCTACCCATCCATCTTAAGTCTAAGAGTAAACACAGCCTAAAGCAAGCAGACAGAAGGAAATAAAGTTCAGAGCATATATTAATAAATGAAACCAAAAACTGGTTCTTTGAAAAAATATTGACAAACTTTTAGCTAGACCAAGAAAAAAAGACTCTTATTACTAAAATTATTTGACAAAGTAGGAAAAAGACTGTAAGGGAAAATCATGAATAGCTGTGTTCCAGCAAATTAGCCCAGAGGAAACAGAAATTCCTAGAAAGACACAAACTACCAAAACTGATTTTGAAGAAATAGATATGAATAGACTTATAAAAAATTATTCATCAATAAACTTCCCACAAAGAAGAGAACGTGCCCAATGCCTTCACTGCTGAAATCTACCACACATTTAAAGAATACCAATTTTTCACAAACTCTTCCAAAAAGAAAAGAAGAAACCCTTCCCTATGCATTATGAGTCTAATATTAGTATTTTCCTGATAACAAAACCAGACCAAGCCTGGTTCTTTTTAACAAGAAAACTACGACCAATCCCTCTTATGATAGGACAAAACTCCTCAACAAAATACTAATAGCATACCAAACCTAGTAATATATAAAAAGAATGCTATACCAAGTGGAATTTACACCCAGACTGCAAAAGTTGGATTAAGGTGTGAAAATCAATTAAAACTCTTAGAAGAAAACAGGAATAAATCTTTATAACCTTGGAATTGGCAATGTATTCTTAGATAAGACACCAAAAACACAAGCAACAAAAGAAAAAACTACTTCATCAAAATCAAACTATTTTATGATTTACATAATGCTATCAAAGTGGAAAGACAGCACACCGAATGAGAAAATATTAGCAAATTACCTACCTGATAAGGGAGCTGCATCCAGAATATATAATGAAGTCTTAGAACTCAACAGAAAAGAATCCAATTCAAAAATGGGCAAAAGATTTAAATGGACATTACTCCAGAAAAGATATACAAATGACCAGTAAGCAAATGAAAAGATGCCTGATATCATTAGTCATGAGAGAAATGCAAATCATAACTTCAATGAGATATATTTCACACCCACTGGGATGGTCAGAATAAAAAACTCAGATAATAACCAACAAACACAATAAAAGACACTCAACATCATTAGTTATTAGGGAAATACAAATCAAAACCATAATAAGGTATAAGTCAATACCCAGTGGGATGGTTAAAATAAAAAAAAATGGAAAATAAGTTGGCAAAGGTGTAAAGAAATTGGAACTCTCATGCACTGCTGGTGGGAATGTAAAATGGTGCAGCTGGTGTAAAAAACAATATAGAAGTTCATTTAAAAATTACACATAGAATTACTATATGACACAATAATTCCATGTTTGAGTATATGCATAAAAGAATTGAAACAAAAAACTTGAAGGGGGGGTTCCCTGATGGTGTAGTGGCTTAAGGTTTCAGCGTTGACGCTGTCGGCGCTGCGGCCTGGGTTCGATTCCCTGTCAGGGAGCTACCCACATACCAAAAAGCAAAAAAAAAAAAAAAAAACTTGAAGAGATTTTTATACTCATGTTTACAGTAGCAATATTCACAATAAAAAAATTCACAATAGCCAATGAGGACATTATACTAATTGAAATAAACCAATCCCCCCCAAAACAAATATTGCACAATGCCACTTATATGAGACACCTAAGACAGTCACATTCATAGAAACAAAGTAGAATGGTGGTTACCAGGAACTAAGGAGAGTGGGAATGGAGACAAACTAGTTAATAAGTAGTTTTACTTGCAGTGACAAAAATGTTCTAGAACTAGATAGAGGTGCTGGTGGGTGTACAACATTGTGAAGGTACTAAATGCCACTGAATTGTTCATTTTAAAATGGTTAATTTTGTGTTATGTGAGTTTCACCTCGATAAATTTTTTTTTTTGAAAAGTCAAAATAAAAGTGTTGATGAGAATGTAGGGAAATCAGGACCTTCATTTATTGCTGGTGGAAATGTAAAATGGTACAGTAACTTGAAAACAGTCTTGCAGTTTCTCAAATGGTTAGACATAGAGTTGCCATATGACCAGCAATCCATACCTAGTTACAGACTGCGGAGAAATGAAAACATTTCCATGCAAAAATTTGCGCACAAATGTTCATAAATAGCCCAAAAGTGGAACTGGTCCATCAAATGATGGATAAACAAAATATCACAGATTCATATGATGGAATGTTCTAAAATTGACTGTTGATGGTTGCACATATCTTTGAATATACTGAAATCTACACTGCATTTACATTTTAAGTGAGTGAAGTACGTGGTATGTGAATTACATCTCAATAAAGATATTACAAGTTCTGACAGTAAGGAAGTAGCATCATTTTTCCCTTTATATTCGAAGTACTCACTTTTGCCATCACATAAATAGCACACATCAACAATTGGTCCAGATGTCTGTCCATCATAAGTTCAGGACACTGAATTATAGAGAATTCAAAGCAGGTCCAGATTTTTTTCCTTAGTTCATCTGAAATATCCAGTTTAGCACAAAGATCCCGAAGGCGGACACCTGCTAAGTGGTAAACCTAAGAGATAAATAAGAACATTTCAGGCTTTATCTGTCTAATACTTGTATGACCCAAGTCCATGGTACATTAAATGTTACCTTTCTAAAGAAAAGTGATAAAGAGCTGGTCTTCCTGGGTCTAATATTGCTGCTGGTCAAAGGTGGGCCTTGCTTTTGCTGTTGTCCGCCTGGGGAAATCTGTTGAATGGCCACCTGACCAGGGGGGACTTGCAAGGTTGTTCCTGTCACCTGTTGAGAGCTCAAACTTCCAGCCAGGGCTTGAGCACTGAGGGGCTGGATGGAGCCAGTCACAGCTGGTGCCTGCCCCCCAACATTGACTTGGACTGGGAAGAACGTTATCCCTCCATTTTCATTGGCAATACCTACAATGTGTAACAAAGAAAAAAAGGAGCAAGAAAATGTTGGCTGATACGAGGTTCTCCAGGCAGAGATTTCCAGTTTCTCCTTGTCCTAACCCCCTTCTTTTCCCAAACGCTTGACTTATGTCATCATCTCAGCCAAATATCAGGTAAGTCCCCAATAAATGCCACAAAGAAAGAACTCAACATCCACCTCTGCCTTCCTTACCTTGTACAGGAATAGTCACAGTTTGTCCATTGTTGGCTGTGACAGTGGCTGTTGCCATGGTGACCAAAGTCTGCCCGGGAACTGGTGTAACAGAAACAGCCTCCCCAGATACATTCTGCACAGGGACAGCACTGACTAGAGGCTGTGGGGGGACGCGCCCAGGTGTGCCTTCAGAGGGACTATCGTTCTCAACAAACAGCCGTCTTCTGGTAGAGCTGGCTGTTGGGGAACTGTACCTGTCATACAGTGTGGCTGGAGATGTTATGCCTATGGTCAAAGGGAAACAACAGTTTCACTCCAGCAGACAGATCTGACTTCGACCCAAGCTGTTATGTACAAAATTAATTGTTTGAAATACTTCATAATTTAAAAAGCAAACAAAAATCACTGGAGTCACATCATAGCTACTTCCAACTAATAAAAATTCAACAGCACACTAGTATGAGCAAAATGTAAAGAAAGATTTTTCTCTATTTGTCTCACAGTACTCCCTTCACTCCACCTATTGCTAAATCAAACTAGACTGCCCTCCAATACCATAGGGCCTCCATGATTTAGGGGTAATTTAAAGAATTATTCTATAGGGTCCAGAAGAAGTAATGCCCTTTCTTATGAGGTGGCAATCTATACCAAATCTTTTATTACAAAATCATTAAGTATGAAATTCTGTAACATAACAATATTTTAACTAATTTAAAAACGGTGTTACTTCTACTGGACCCTGTATTTTTCCATAATATTTTTGACCAGATTCAGTTTCTACCTCACACTCACTTAAAACGTGATTTCACTGTAAATCCACTACTTGATAAGGGGACTTGGGAGCATTTCCCTCCAGTTTTGTGAATCTTCATCTTTGTCTTTTTCCACATATAGAAAACTGCTAAAAATAATGTCCTGAAGCAAGAGTGGACTTATGGCTTGTGGATTCCATTGAGCTTAGTTTATTATTTTTTAAACTTTATTGAGAGATAATTCTCATATATCTCACCCATTTAAATTAGTACAATGGTTTTTGGTATATCACATTATTAATTTTTTTAAATGTGGTAAAATATGTATAATTGGCCATTTTAACCACTTTCAAAGTATACAATTCAGTAGGATTAATTACATTTACAATGTTGTACAACAGTCACCACTACCTATTTATAAAACTTCCCAAACAGAAACACTATTAACCATTATGTCAGTCTGTTGTTAAGTATTCACATCAATGTCTGAATTTGTAAGAAGCAAGCATTGCTTTCCCTCTTTCACAGCTAGCTGTAAAAACTACCCCTCAGTGGGTTTTTTAAAAATTTAAACATATATGTAGGGAGGAGGATTGACAGGAGTAGTCCTGATAGACAAAAGTGAATAAATTGATTAGAATTGTATTTGGAACAAAGCTGCAGAGTCAGGAAGAGTGCATTACAATCATTATAAAGTATTAAGAGACCTCATGAAAATAGATAAGTGATAAGTACAAAGAAAATGAAGTTTAAAGTCAAGTCCTAATCCACTGATTAGGGAAGGAAAAAACTACAGAAACAGGACTGAGGAGACCAGCTGTCAGATTTATGGGTCTGAGTGGATAATAAGTAGAAAAATAATTAAACAATTATGACTCAGCTTTCAAACATGAGATGTTCTCATAGAATTTATTCCTATGTACTGAGTATGCACTGACATATAGTGATTCCTGATTTTAAAACTGATCTTTCTTCTATAGTCAGTGCTTATCAACTACATTAAAAAGTTTCCTAAAAACAAGAATATCCTAATGGCATCTAAAGATTTAGAACTCCCTGAATTTACAGAAGTTTTAAAAAGTAGTTTTATCTCAAGTTATGTAAACTTTGCACTTGTCAGATATTATAAAAAGCTGCCTAAAACATAGTGACTTAAACAGCAAAACTTCCCTTTTTTGTACTTCTTGGGCCAGCACAGCTGTCATATTAACCAGAGTAGCACAGCTTAACTGACAAGAGTCAAAGGTGAGCATGCTCGGGCCAGTCAGTCCTCTTAACTCACTGGCTTGTCTGTACCTAATTGGATCTTACAGCTCTATCTTTAAGAAGCCTTTGTTTCTTCTGCTTTTAAAAGTGATACATATTCATCTTTAAAAGTGAATAGAAATCACCTGAAATTCTATCCCCAACAAAAACCATTCTCAGTAGTTTGTTTTTTCCATTTCAGCCCTTTCATATGTTTATAGAAGGGGAGAACAACAACAACAAAAAACCTGGAATTATCTTCTGGAGGGTCGGCCCCTTAGGTAGTACAGGCTTCCCCCACTAGGTAAGTGTCCTAGGAACCCATGTGCATCCGTGTACCAGCTGGTGTGAGAGGCTGCATTCGGCTTCAGTAAATTTGTTTTGGAGACTCTTTCAACGCATTTGTTTATTTCATGGTGATTTACACCAACAACATGCAGCATGACAACGCACCTGCCTACACCACACTGAGTGTTCAGCAATTTTTGACCAAAAACAACATGTGCCCCATGCCCCACCCTCTTTATTCACCTGATTTGTTTGTTTGTTTTCCCTTTATTAATGCCAATGTGGAAGAAGTGAAACAAAAAGTACCAGAAGCACTAAAAGGCATCAAAATCTATGAGTTCCAAAACTGTTCTGAGCAGTGGAGAAAGCGTCTCGATAGGTGTATTGCATCAAATAGAGAGGGTACTTTGAAGGTGAGTGAATTTTAAACATGTAAGAATACACAAATTTTTATAAATAAATTGTAGAGTTTTTTTGGATATCTCCTCATAATCACTGTTAAAAATAGGAATCACATTAATATATAGTATTCTAGCTTTTTCAAAAGACACTTGTTATATCATGCATTTTCTTGTGGTCTTAAATATTCTTCAAAAGCATTACTTTTTTAAGTGATCCGTATGGCATTGTGATGTACAGAATATTTTCTTCTAGATATACCCTATTAATTTTACTTGTAGTTTTAGATGGAACTTAAATCCCCAGATATCAGGCCCCCCACATATCTGCCCTAATATTTTAAACTTACTCCTTCCAAGTCCTCCAGTATCAGCACGAACTTCACTCACTCTTCTGGGAGTCAAAGGGGAACCAGCAATATAAATTTCATCTGCTCTTTCTAGATTCTGAGGTGGCATGACCTATAGAAAGAATTGTTTACACAGAATGTCCTTGTTCACAAAAGCATTATAATTAAAAATACAGTAATAATATAAGGCTATCTTGGCTCATTAGTTATTCTATAACTACCAGCTGTCTTTTCCACTTCCACACTAAAGTTAAAAAGAAAATTGCCTCACTTAAGCAATTCCGAACCTAAATTATGAATCAACTTTCCTTACTTACTTGGAGAATTAGAGTATCAATCATTCTAAGGTACAGAAACTTGATTAAGAAATCAAAGGGTTCCCTGGTGGTGTAGTGGCTAGGCATCAGTGCTCTCAATGCCATGGCCTGGGTTCGATTCTCAGCCAGGGAACCATCACCACCAAAAAAAAAAAAAAAAAAAAAAAAAAATCAAGGCAGAACACTGAACGCTTCTTAAGTCACTGAATACCTGAGGCAATCACAAATTATTTTTGATTCTTGTTTCCTATTAAATATATGGGTGATTGTACCATATTAAACCTAGCTACCACCTTACCACTCCCCATAAGGAAGACACTGAATGAACAGACTAAACATTGGTGTACTTTTGTTATAGAAGATGCTAAGATATTTTCACAAACCTCTTCACATGTAGGGACTCTGTTGTCATTGTCTCTAATTCTGTCCCAAAGTGGAGACTCTGGTTTCCATGCCAAATGATCCAAGATTTGTTCTTCAATCTCATTAAGGTGTTTTACCACCTCTCTACAAAGGCCATCTTCTGCTCTAATGAATACTTCAATCACCTGAAATAAAGAAAAATGGTCTGGTTTGTTTAATAATTATTTTTTAATAAAAAAGTATGAAAACAAAATGGGTAAATTTAACTTTTTTACATATTTATAGACACAACAAAGACAATTTATAAAAAATTACAAGTCCGAAGAATGGTACTATTTTGAAATAGCTGTTCTTTTCACTGACTTTATAATTATTAAACTGTACATATGAATTATATAAAATCTTTTGTATAGTGAATATTTCAAAAAATTTTAAATGAAAAAACATGGCTTATCTATTAAGGTTGAAAACATTACTCTTTAAATTTCATATTTGAAAACTCCATAAATATTCCATGTGTGCCACTGTAAAAATTAGTTTTGACTGCTATATTTGAATTAAGTTCATACACTAAATCAGTATCAAGAAACAACTACCAAATCAATGCCATAACTCTGCCCCTAAATAACAAGTGAAGAGAATTTTTATCTGTTTCTGAAAGACACTTTCAATGTTATTTAATTTCCATAAAATAAAAGAGGAGATTGCTATACAAGATTAGCTAGGGATATGTTTACTACTTTGTAAAAGCCTTCTTAGCTCATAAAATGAAAGTTTCCAAAAAGCTTTTATGAGAAGTACAGCATAGGGAATATAGTCAATAATACTATAGTAGGTTAATCGAGGGGATCACTTTCTAAATTATATAAATGTCTAAGTACTATGTCGTACACCTGAAACTAATATAAAATACTGAATGTCAGCTCTGAAAAAAAAAAAAAAAGCCTTTATGAAATAAAAGGATCAAATGAAGCTTTTACCCAAAGTAGTTCTTCATACTACAGTAAAAGAATTTATATAGTTCTTAAGACTATTTTTTCCTCTGCTCCCCAAATAGAGTAGAAATTACTAAATATGCAATTAAAAATAAAATAAATATACTTAGGTATTAAATTGAACTAGATGGCTAAAAATGAGAGGTTGGTTTCATCTACAATTTCCTCATCAGTATTAGATTTTTAAAAATACCTTATAAAAATGATAAGGTGGCACATCAAATATTTCAGTAATGAGTGGAAAATTCCCAGGAGGCTTATAAGAAAAAGTGACGACCTCAAGGCAGCAGGCCATGAGCGATCTGTGAAATGCATCTTGTTCCAGAATGCCCTACGAAACAAAGTTACTCACATTTAGAAACATTAGCCTACTCTAATACAAAATTTCATACCTAGTCAAGTTAAACAAAAATACCAAAAAGGCCTTATTTTCAGTTAGTGAAAATATGTGCTTATTTTCTTACAAAGCTTTTCTTAACTTTATGAATTAAGTCCATTTTTTAGCAAAAAACATATTAAAGGAATGTATAAGAACTTTTAAAAAATCTTACTATTATGAAATATAGCTAATAATAAAGATTACATGTCTAACCAAAATATATATACACCCTGTTGCTTAGAAAATTAATGATGTGGAAAGATGTTACAAAACTACTTATAGTAAGACACCCTGTCATAAAAAGATAGCTGGAAGGAAGCAGGTGTGGTGTGTGTGTATGTGTAATATTATTCAGCCTTAAAAAGGAATGAAGTTCTGATACATGCTACAACATGGATGAACCTTGAAAACATGCTAAATGAAATATGCCAAACATAAAAGAATGAATATTGTAGAAATATATAAGGTACCTACAATAGGTAAATCTGTAGAGACAGAAAGCAGAACAGAAGTTACTAGGGGCTGCAGGGAGAAGTGAATGGGGAATCATAGCTTAATGGGCACAGACCATCAGTTTGGGAAAATGGAAAGGTTCTGAAGGTGGTGGTGAAGGCTGCACAACACCATGAATGTACTTAATTGCTTAAAGACACTGGATTGTGCACTGAAAATGCTTAAGATAGTAAAATTTTATGTATCTGTAACTACAATAAAAAATATTTTTAATTTCTTTGGTGAGAATACAAATATCCACTTATTATCAGCTCCTAAACCACAGCTATATTTTATACATCCTTGTTTCAAAGTGTAAAAATTTGTCATAAAACAGCCTTTTAAATTCCTACAGCCATATTTTACATACAAAAATAAATGTAAAACATTTTAAGAAATTAGAACAATTACCGCACAGCAAAAGAAACCATCAACAAGGCAAAGAGACAGCCCACTGAATGGGAGAAAATATTTGCCAGTAACGCATCAGATAAGGGTCTAATATCTAAAATATATAAAGAACTAATAAGACTTAACAACAAAAAAACAAACAACCCAATTGAAAAGTGGGCAGAAGAACTAAACAGACACTTCTCCCATGAAGAAATACAAATGGCCAGCAGACATATGAAAAAATGCTCATCCTCATTAGCTATCAGGGAAATGCAAATCAAAACC
>PVJL010013543.1:0-31917 GCA_004026885.1 Lyroderma lyra
TGTCCTCAAAGGCAAGGGAAGTAAAAGCAAAAATAAATGAATGGGACTGTATCAAACTAAAAAGATTCTGCACAGCAAATGAAACCATCAACAAGGCAAAGAGACAGCCAACTGAATGAGAGAAAATATGTGCAGATAAGGGTCTAATATCTAAAATATATAAAGAACTAATAAGACTTAACTACAAAAAAACAAACAATGCAATTAAAAAGTGGACAGAAGAACTTAATGGACACTTCTCCCACGAAGAAATACAAATGGCCAGCAGACATATTAAAAAATACTCAACCTCATTAACTATCAGGGAAATGCAAATCAAAACCACAATGAGATACCACCTCACACCTGTTAGAATGGCTATTATCAACAAGACAAGGAATAACAAGTGCTGGAGAGGATGTGGAGAAAAAGGAACTCTCGTATACTGCTGGTGGGAATGCAAACTGGTACAACCACTGTGGAAGGCAGTGTGGAGGTTCCTCAGAAAATTGAAATGGAGTTACCATTTGACCCAGCAATCCCACTTCTGGGGATCTACCCCCAAAACTTGAAAACCTTTGTCCGCAAAGACTTATGTACCCCAATGTTCATCACAACACTGTTCACAGTGGCCAAAACATGGAAACAACCAAAGGTCCCTGCGACAGATTACTGGGTAAAGAAGCTGTGGTACATATACACAATGGAATATTACTCAGCTATAAGAAAAGATGAAATATTGCCATTTGCGACAAAATGGATGGACCTGGAGTTCATCATTCTTAGTGAAATAAGCCAGACATAAAAAACAAAGAACTGCATGACATCACTTATATGCGGAATATAAAACTGTGAGCAAGAAAGAAAAAAGAAATGAACAAACAAACAAATAACCCATGGACACCATCAATAGTTTAATGTTTATTTGGAGACTATTGGGGAGGGCATGGGAGAAAGGGGAATGGGTGCGAGAGGAGGGAGGCGAAGCTAAATACAGAGTGATGGAAAGAGAAGTCACATTAGGTGGTGAACTTATTATACAACAAGTTGACAATGCACTGTAGAATTGTATGCCTGGAACCTATGTAATTCTTGCTAACAGATGTCACCCCAATAAGTCTAACAATAAAAATGAATTAGAAAAAAAAGATTGCAAATTGCAACGTATCAAAAAGTAGTGACCATCAGCATTATTCTCAAAGAGGCTATTGTGGAGAGTAGGGATGGGGGACATATTATAATGTTTAAAATTGTTTTAAAATTCCTGCTCAAGAACTTAGGTATTGAGAAAGAAGTCAGGATGCCTCCAAAGATAAAATGAAACAGTAATGGGGAGGAGCCATCTGCTTTAGGAGCCATCTGATGTAAGGGGATATTTTTTCAAATCAGCTTTTAATATTGGGGAAGTTAAATATGTATTTTTAATTACTAGAAAATGGAAAATATTTTGTTGTGTTGTTAAGCACAGTTCTTTTTGTCACGCAGTTAAGAATTTTGAGTGTAATGAACCACTTTCCTTTTCACGGCATGTAGATAAATACTCAGTTGGCATAACAGCAATTCAATTGTGTTAGACTTGCTGAAATATAGATGACTTTACTCCTAAGATAGTCACCCAGGTCCAATATAATTTTTACTGAAAAAATACAAGCAGTTCACAGAGTATAGCATCCTTGTATAGTATTCTTGATCAAAACTAAAATGTTCTTCCCTGAAACCAACAAGATTGTGTTTCATCTTTCCAAATGTCTATTGGTAATCATGGAGCATGCAACCTGAACAACAAAAGTAAAAGACACTACAGGAGGAATGGGTACCTTACAGAGTTGTAAGGATTTGGGAAAAGGAGATGCTTCTTCTGTTCTGCATTTCAAATTGTGTACATTCTTGAGAGAGAGAGAGAGAGAGAGAGAGAGAGAGAGAGAGAGAGAGCAGCTTCCCAGGAACAGCTGTTATCTGGGAAAGAAGAGGTGATGTCCTCCCTGAAAGCCCTGTGCCACTCACAGCTAGAAAGAATTGTCATCCACATTTGCTCCCCTGTGCTCGCATAAATGTTTAACAACCCAAGAGAAACTGCCTTTCTGGACCGAGGATTGGTGAAAGGGGCCCTTGGATGCCAGAGAATTTAGGGAAAGGAATCTTGGCAAGGATAATGCACAAGAAGGGAATATCCTAATTTCGTGAATGAATCTGTATACATTTCAGGCTTATTGTTAAAGTTACACATGCACAGGGTAGACCCAAAGCAGCATAGTAAGATATTTTGAACCTCACTGTGCCATAAACCACCACTCAAGTCTCAGACTAAATCTTGAGAGGCTCATGTGTGGGACAATCAAAGCACATAGCAATTTCTGTGCAAAGTGAACTGAAAATGAAAAATCATCCAAGGACATTGACACATAACTTGTAGTTTAAACCTAATCAGGTTGGTTTCTATCTTACCAACTACATGTATTCTCCAGAGGAAAACAATATAATATTTGTTATTTGAAATACAATACAATTGCACAAAAGAATACAATCCAAAATTGTACTACATATAAGAACCAAGAATAATTGGGAAACTAAGGGAAAATGTAATGTGTGCCAAATCCAAGGTGACTCTGATATTGAAACTGTGAAACAAAGGTTTTAAGGAAGTTATCGTAACCATGCTTCATGGGGTGAAAGTAGAGTGAAAGTAAATGCTGTTGAAATGAAAGAAAAGATAAACATTCTAAACAGAGAAATAGAAGTTATTTTTTTAAAGCCAAGGGGAAATTTTATACATCAAAAACACAATATCAGAATTTTAAAATTCACTAGATGGGCTCCACAAAAGGATGCCAATGATAAAGACAGATTCAGTAACTTGAAATTAAATAAATAGAAATTATCTAATCACATGAACAAGGAGAAAAATTGAAATAAAATGAGTAGAGACTCGGAAATTGTGGTATTGATTGGACTCCCAAAAGGAGAGAAAAAGATATTGGTGCACAACATGTATTTTAAGAAATAATTGCTGAAACTTCCTGAAATAGGTGAAAGACATAGATTTACAGATATAGGAAGCTCAGTGAATGCAGATTATAAACTCAAAGAAAATTATGCCCAGATAAATCATAATAAAACTTCTAGAAACCAAAGATTTTTAAACATTCCTTGAAAATGGCCAATAACACAGTGCATGTAAGGGGACAATGATTCAAATACCAATCCAGCGCTCCTAGGAAACCATAGTGGCAGGAAGATGGGCATATCTTTACAGTGCTGAAAAGAAATAACTGTCAACCCAGAATTCTACATCCAGCAAAAAAATATCCTTAAGGAATGACACTGAAATAATGATATTCTCAGATAAAGGGAACACTAGTAGAGTTCGTTGCTGGAAGAGCTTGTCTAAAATAAGTACTAGATAAAGTTTTTCAGACTGAAGGGAAATGAAAAGAGTGGAAAATTTTGAGGACCAGAATGAAGAAAAGTAAATAGAAATGTAAATGGCTGAACAAATATCATAGACTATTTTGCTCTTCTTAAGTTTTTCACAATATGCTTGGCTGTAGAAACCAAAAGTTATAACATTAATGGGTGGGATTATCATAGCATGTAGATGTAGGATATATAACAACTATAAAAGGGGAGATGATTTTAATTGAAATGCTAAAACTTTAACTAAAGTAGATTTTTAAAAGGAAGGTACATATGTTTTGATTTCTAGAACAAACAATAGAAATTTTAATACAGTGAGGCAGTTAAAAGATACATAAATTAGTGATTGTGATGGTTGATTTTATCTCCTCTCTGTCAGTAACTGGAAAAACAAGGGGGGAGACCATCATAATCAATATTGATAACCTGAACAACATGTTCTGTTGACTCCATCTACTTGACTTTTATAGATTACTGCAGCCAACAACAGTGCACAACTCATAGCCTCTCAAACTCATGGGGAATAGTCAAAATACTAAACAGATTTGGGGACAGAAAACACACCCTTACAAAATATTAATGGATGGAGGACATGCAAAGTATGTTGTCATTCCACAGCGGAATTGAGTTAGAAATCAACACCAGAAAGAGTGATGGATAGTCGACTTATGTTTGGGGAACACAAAACGCTTCTAATCTACACATGGATGAAAGCAGAAAACTCCAGTGAAACTTTAAGACATTTGGACAGAAAGTAAAATGAAAATAAAACTTAGCAACATTTTGTGATGTAGCAGTACTATTGTTCAGACAGAAATGAAATTTGTAGCATAAATGCCTATATTGGAGAAGAAAAACAATCTAACTAAGATAAAAAATTTGAGATTTCACCTTTGGAAAGTAGAAAAGGAGACCACCTGAAGCCTAAAGTGAAAAGAACAAAATAGACAATAAAAATTAGAGTGGAAATCAATGAAATGGAAAAGGAAAAAACCATAGCGAAAACAGTGATACTCAAAACTGGTCTTTAAGAAGACCAGTAAAAGAGGCAAGCCTTTTTCTAGCCAAGGAAAAGCTATAGATGAAGACACAACTTGTCAATACCTGAATTGAAAGAATGGATATCATTGCTGTTATTATGAACTCTAGATTCTAGGGGTGTCCAAATTTTTGTCTTCCCTGGGCCACTTTAGAAGAATTGTCTTAAGATACACATAAAATACACTAACACTAACAATAATTGATAAGCTAAAAAAATGTCCATGCATGATTTTATAATGTTTTAACAAAATTTATAAATTTGAATTGAGCCTCATTCAAAGCCATCCTGGACAATATGTGGCCTGCAGCCTATACGCTGAACAAGTTTGCTCTAGAAGGATAATAAAGGAATACCATTAACAACTCTGTGCCCATAAATTTGATATAGTAGATGAAGGGTCACATTACTTGAAAGACAGTAACTACTAAAACTCACATTGAAAAATAGATAAACTGAGGGGGTATATATTCATGCCCTGGGGCCAGACATTTTCCCTGGTGAATTCTAAGCATTTAAGGATGAAATGATACCAATTTGCCACCATCTCTTCCAGAAAATAGAAATGGAGGAATATTTAACTCATTCATTGAGATCTGCATTCTCCTAATAGCAAGACGAAGACATTGCTAGAAAGGAAAACTACAGACCACTATGTTACATGACCATTGACACAAAAGTCCTAAACAAAATATTAGCAAACCAAGTCTAATAACACATAAAATAATTACATACCACAACAAACCAAGATAATCTTTCCAGCATACAAGACTGGTTCAACATTTGAAAATCAAGCAATGCAGTTCACCACATCAACTGGATAAAAGACAAAACCCACATGATTATAACAATTGATTCAGAGAAAGAATGTAATATAGTGCAATAGCATTCATATTAAAAACTCCGAGTATACTAGGAATAGAGGATAACTTCCTCAACCTGATAAAGGAAATCTATGTAAAATCTACAGGTAACATGATATACTAACGGGTGGGAGGACACTTTCCCCCAAACACATGTTTGCTATCATCACTCCTATTCAACATGTAATGGAAAGCCAGCTTCCTTAATAAGAAAAAAAGAAAAAAAGGGATACAGATTGGAAATGCTGAAATAAAATGATTTTTATTTGCAGAGGACATGATTATCTATGTAGAAAACTCCAAACGACAGAAAACTGTTGGATTAATAAAGAAATTTAGCAAACCCACATGATCTACATACATACAATTGCTTACCTGTATATGTAATGTAAACAATTAGAATTTGATATTTCAAAATATCACCTTTTACAATAGCAACTGTACATATAAAGTACTTGGGATAAATGTAACAAATAAGTACAAGATCTGTTTGTGTAAAACCACAAAGAATGAGGAAACTTATAAAAGGTCTAACTAAAAGGAGATATAGTTCATATACACAGACTAGAAGACCCGTAATTGTTAAGATTTCAATTCTTTCCAAACTTATCTATAATAGAATATCAGTCAAAATAACCACAAACTCTTTGTAGATATTGACATACTGACTCTAAAATTTACATTTGAAAACCAAAGGTTCTAAAATAGACAAAACAATTCTGAAAAAGAACACAATTCCAGGACTTATATTATATTTTCTGATTTCAAGACTGACCATAGAACTATAGTAATCATGACAGTGTGGTATTGGAAAAGAATAGATACAGAGTTTAGTGCAACACAATAGCAAGACCTGTAATAGAGCCACACAAGTATGACTCACCTGAATTTTACAAAGGCACAAGCACATTGGAGAAAAAATAGTCTTTTAAATAAATGGTGCTGGAATAATTCCAAGTTCTAAGTAAAAAAAAAATTAACTTAGATCTAAACTTTATACTTTTATAAAACTTAACTCAAAATGGAACAAAGTCCTATATGCAAAATTCAAAATATAAAACATGTGGAAGAAAGCACAGCAGAAAATCAACATGATTTTGTGTTTGTTGTTGAGCTTTTAGACAGAACACCAGAAGAATAATCCATGAAAGAAAAAAAAATCTAAGTTGGTCTTCATTAAAAAGAAAACATTGTGTTTTGCAAACGAGTCTTTTAAGAAATCAAATAAAAGCCAGAGAGTAGAAGAAAATGTTTGCAAAACTCATGTCTGATAATGGATGTCTATCAAAATATACAAACAATCAACAAAAGTCAACAATTAATGAGCAAACAACTCAATTATAAATGGTTAAAGGTCTAAACAGATGTCTCACTCATTGTACAAATGGCAAATGAGCATATAATAGTATGCTCATTATTATTTGGCTCTGGGAAATGCAAATTAGAGTAATAATGAGATAACATTACACATTAGGATGGGTAATATCCAAAAATATGACAAAACCAACTTCTGGTGAGCAAGCAGAGCCATGGGAATTGTCATCCATTTAAGGTTGCAATTCTAAATCATACAGCAACTTTGGAAGACAGTTTGATAGCTTTTTTACCAATGTTAAACATAGTCTTACTGTAATATGATCCAGTAATTGTGCTATTAATTATGTGCCCAGCTAAGTAAAAAAATATATCCTGTAAAATGAAATACAAATCCAGAATTAGTAAGGAGAAACTTTATTCAAAGGATTATTGTAAGGAAAAGAGTTGGGGGAAGGGACCATGGTAACAGGGAGAATACCCTGACCCTAAGATTCTGCAAGTATCTCAGGATAAGCAAAAAGGCTCTTTCTTTTATATTAGAGGATACTAAGAATCCAGGTTGTGGGAATGGAATGAAAGGGTGGTGTGAACAGATAAGAGGAATCCAAGAATGTTTTACCTTGAGGCCAGCCCACTCTCCAGAGGGGTTGTGTGCTGGTTGAGTTGGAGGCTATGTCAAAGTTCAAAAACCTATGGGAAGGAGAGAGCCTTAAGCAGAATCTGATTACCAAGTATTTACCTCCTGTTGTTCAATGGACACAAGTAGTTCAGCTAATCATTTATGAGTTAAGGAATGGAAATTTGGAGGAACTGTGTTTGGATTTGTCCTAGGTAAACAAGGGGGTCTCCTGTGAATCTTTTCTGAGTCATCCAAGAAGGAAGACTCCATGCAGTAAGCAGTTTCCTGGAACACACAGTTTAGAGAGATCTCTTAACCTGCATTATTTTCTAGGGTCACAAAGCTTGGGTGAACTTCAACATTGTCAGTCCACAAAAATCCTGCACACCAATGGTTAGAACACCTTTAGTCATAATCACAAAAATTAGAGGCAACCAAGATGTGTATCAATAGGTGAATGAATACAATGGAATATTATTTGGCAAAAGGAAGGAATAATCTTTCAAGGCATGGAGATATGGGTGGATCTTAAATTCATATTGCTGAGTGAAAGAAGCCAGTCTCAATAGGTTATATACTGTGTGATCCAATTATAAAAAATTGTGGAAAAAGCAAAAATAAAAATAGTAAATTAATCATAGTGCTTTTCAGGAGTTCATGAATGGGGACTTGAGTAATTAAAGCACAAATAATATTTTAAGGCTTTGAAACAATTATGTGTGTATCATGGACTAAATGTTTATGTCCCCCCAGCATTCATATGTTGAAGTTTAACTCTCAATGTAACAGTTTTTGTGGCAGGGGCTTTGAAAGTTAAGTAAGATGAAGGTATGGCCCTGATGATATGATTAGCATGCTTATAAGAAGAGGAAGAACCCATTGCTCTTTCTCACTCTATCAAATGAGGACACAACAAGAATAAGGTCCTCTTCAAGCCAGAAAGAGTGCACTCACCAAGAAATCAACCATACTGTAACCCTGATTTTTGCTTTCCCAACCTTCAGAACAGTGAAAAATCAGTGTCTTTTGTTTGCAGCCCCCAGTCTATGGTATTTTGATATCGCAGCCTGAGCAGACTAAGACTGATATTGTAATGGTAGTTACATGACACTATTCATTTGTCAAAATCCATAGAGACTTATAACACACAAAGTAGAACTTAATGTAACCAAAATTCTAAAACATTATTAAGGAGTTTGGGAATGTCAGGATAGAATGCAGAATGTGACAAAAGAAAGTAACCATATTTCAAATGCATAAAAAAATCCACTGAAGGTTGTGAAGGAAACAGTACTAACCTAAGTAAATTTGGAAAAGAAAGAAAGAAACAAATAAGAGAAAGAAAACTAAGAATGTAGCTTGTCATCTTATCATTTTAACAAGATTTATCATTTAACATTGTAAAATGTTTAAATCATAAAATGAACAACACCTTTAGCAAAATTATTATCAAACCACATATTTTATAAAGGATTAGTAGTGGAATATACAAAAACTCTCTAAACTGAATACTAAAATATCATTAAAAGAATGAAATACTTAGTGATTAACTTAACTAAGGAGGTGAACATTTTAAACACTAAAAATTACAAAAAAAAAGGTGAAGGAAATTTATAAAGACATAAATAAATAGACATACCATATTCATGGGTTGGAACACTTAATAGTGTTAAGATGCCAAGAGTACCCAAAGTATTATGCAAATTTAATATACCTGTCAAATTCTCAATGACACTATTTTGCAGATATAGAAAAATATATCTTAAAATTCATATGGACTCTCTAGGGACTCTGAATACCCAAAACAGTCTTGAAAGAGCTGGACAAAGTTGGAGGATTCAAACTTTCTGATTTCAAAACTTACTAGAAAGTTATGATAATCAAAACAGTGTGACAATGGCATAAAGACATACATATAAAGCAATGGAATAAAATAAAGAGTCAGAAGTAAACCCTATATGTATGCTCAATTGATTTTCAATAAGGATGCCAAGGCTATTCAATGGGGAAAGGAAGTTTCTTTAACAAATATTTTTGGAAAAACTGGAAATCCATCTGCAAAAGAATGAAAGTAGACCATAAAAATAAGACATGTGGTGTATACATACAATGGAATACTATTCAGCCTTTAAAAAGAAGTAATTCTGCAATACGAGTATGTAACAACATGCATGAAACCTGAGGACATTAGGCTAAGTGAAATAAGCCAGACTAAAAAAGATAAGTACAGCATGATTCCACTTATATGAGGTATCTAAGATAGTCAAATTCAAAAAATCAAATTGGAATGGTTACCAGGGGCTGGACAGAAGGGGAAAATAGGGTTATTAATCAACAAGCATAAAATTTCAGTTAAGTAAGGTGAGTATGATGTAGAGATCTGCTATACAACATTGTATCTAAAATCAACAATAATGGACACTTAAAATTAGTTAATAGAATAAATATAATAAGTGTTCTTATCACAATAAAATTTCAAAAATATTGCACTTTACTAAACAGTCTCACTTGTATTGGCAATAAATGCTGAATAAGCATTTATTCAACACCTACTATGTGCTAAGCACTGTGAATTTCATAACCTGCAAAATACGATCCCTGCAAGGAGCTCAGAGAGATGGAAGAGAGAGTTGAGTAAGCAGATTATTCTAATAGAACATGAATAACATTGGGATAGCAATAAAACACTTTGAGCACTATGAAAGCACAGAGGTCAAATATCTACTCCACCCAGTCCATCAGGTAGCTAGAGAAGGCTTCTTGAGCAAATGGCATCTTAACTGTCTGGAAATAGAAATAGAAATTAGCACAGTGAAGATCATTTCAAGGTATAAGAAAGAGACTTTTAAGTACTCAGGAATGAGAGAAAGAATGATGCTTTCAAATAACTAGGATGTTCCCTATGATTCATGGTACAAAGTTTGGGAAGAAGTGTAGGAGTTGGAGATATAGCTGAAACAGTAGAAAGAAAGTATATCATAAAAACTTCATTTTTCTTGCTAAGGAGTTTGGACCATTCTGACAGCGATGGGAGTCATACGCTATTATGGAACAAAGGAGTGCTTCTGTCCAGTTCTGTAATGATAAAATTATTTAATATTTATTTATTGAATTTTTATATTTTTTTACCATAATGTGAATTTTGGTGGTTGTGGGATGAGAGAATTTATGAATCATACATTGTCCTACTTGAACATCTACTACGTGCCATGCATTATATCAGGAATTTTTCATAAACAGGACATTATCTAATCTTCCCAATGTTGATAGGTATTATTCCCATTTTATAGAGCAGGAAACTGATGCTCAGAGAGGTCAGCAGATGCATCCATGGTTTCAGAGGTGGTAAGTGAAAGACATGTGATGGAGGCCATGCTGCCTCCAATTAAGGGACAATTAAAATGACATTGAATTTTTTTTAACAAATATATAAATCAACATATTAGAATTTTAATGTCTATTATAAACCTGGCTCAGCTTTGGATTATCTGAAAGCTAACAAACCTATAAATCAGAATTAAGTTTTTTCTCAATTTTTCTATACTTCAACACTAAATAATGATTACCATTTATAGGCTTTAATTCATCATGATCAATGTTAGTTAAATGCTGCTTTTCATCTGCATTTTTGTAATTCCACTCACATCAAAATATTTGTAGAGACCAATAATCACTTAACACACAAAACTTGGGCTTTGATTGAAACCTAGTCCATGTCATAGTCAAAGAATTTTTTCCATTATGGATTTACTGATATCAAAGAAGATGGTATTTTTGACTGAAGGCCTTTTCACACTTGCTGCTTTCCTAGGGGTTTTCTTCTGTGATTTGATGATGGCGAGTAAGGCAAGATCTCCCCATAAAGGCTTTATCACATTTATTGCATTCATAGGGCCTTCCCCCATTATGCATATTTTAATGGTCATTATGAGCAGATTTTCACCTGAACTCTTTCCCACATTGGCTACAGAAATAAGGTTTCTCACTATTATAAATTATCTGGTGTCCAATAATATATGAACTCTAACTGAAAGATTTTCCACACTTGTTATACTCATATGGTATTTCTCCACTATGACATTTCTGATGTTGAATTATATGTGAGCGCTAAATAAATGCTATTTCACTTATAAGGCTGAATTTTCTAATGTCCAATAAGAGATGATCTCTGACTGTAGGCTTTCCCACATTCAGTACATTTATAAGGATATTTTGTATAAATCCTTTGATGTTTAATAAGATATGAACTTCTGCTGAAACTTTCACCACATTCATTGCATTTATAAGGTTTCTCTGTGTTCAGATCTTTTATGAGTCTCATATGCTCTGAATTGGGCTCAAAACTAGAGTTGTATGAATCATAAAGTGGGGCTTTCTCTCAAAAATGATCTTTATCTGATGACACAGAGTTTGCCTTCACATCAGAGTTTCTGTTACATTTAACCAATTCATGGTTAGTCTCTTGTGGGGCTTAGTTCATTGACCTTTATTCTGAAGCTGCCATCTCTGAAAGGACTATGTCCAGTCTTTCTCATGCTGAGTCTTTCTCAAACTGCCTTCTTCAAAGGCAGAGTCTTGAAGAAAGATCCATGTAATTCCTGCCAGCAAAATCCACTCGGTTTTAACCTTTTCAGATACTTTTGGTTAAAAAAGAGATTCTGCTGTGTTCATTGGAGCTCTGTCAACTGAAATGATGAAATTAAAATATTGTTTTCTATATTGAGAATAAATCAATGGCTGCTCCGAAATCATAGGAAAGGAATTACCTAATTTAGATCAATGTCCATTTGCTATCATATTAAAGGACAAAATGAGTAAGTTGAAAAACAGGATTCTGCTCCTGCCACCACCCTCTCCACACACAAATACAAATTAAGTATATTGCTTTAATATTCTTCAAATTTTATCATGTATTGTAAAGTGAGCAGGAAAAAATGATTCCATTTCATAAATCAGGAAACTGAGACTAAAAGAGGATAAAGGTCATATACTCACAATGACTACTAATGGCAAATATTAGAATAGATTCTGTATCTGAGAACTGTTATTTTTTTCACAACATGCAAACCAAATTTGTATTTGAATTTGTGTAGAGTTTCCTATTATACCCATACCTGAAAAACTGCATCAAAAAATCGAAACTTGTGAAGGAATTTGAGACACACACACATACAGAGAGAGAGAGAGAGAGAATATAAAATAAGAGTATTTGATTTTTGCAATGTAGCAAGAATAAGGAAGCAAAGTTAAATCCTACTCAACATTGAAAATGCATTCCATTGTTGTAGAGGAGAGAGTTTAGACCTGTGTGTGAAGGAAATGATGGAGTCTAGGCAGAATGATCTGTATGGTTTAGACAATGAAATTTTTCTGAGTATAGTCATATCTTATAGTTTTGGTTTAGAAGGAAGATTTAGAGTCTAAATTTTAGATATATTTCTCAGATCATGCATCGTGTGTTCTTTCTTTGACATTCCAAGCTATGTTAATTTGAGGTAACCCAAAAGTTTTTAGCCATCTAGTGCATCTAAGTTACTCTGAGTCTCCAGAGTTGGACTGTACTAGGAGAAGGGAGGAAATAATAATTGGAGTTATGAGTATATTAGTCAGGGTTGCAGCAGAAAACAGAAGATACTCAAAAGAGGTAATTTGAAAATTTTAATAAAGGAACTAATGACAAAGGTGTGGGCAGGAGTATAGGAAAAAACAAAAAGAATAATCAGCACCCCCTGGCTAGTAACTGAAGAATCACTTAGAAATTCTGGGCCTGAAGGGGTGAGAAGAAAGTGCTTATTGTACAATTATGTGTCCCATGACACATAATTTTGGTCAGTGACAGACTGCATATATGATGGTGGTTCCATCATATATTATAATGGAACTGATTATAATGGAACTGAATTTCCTGTAAGAAATTAAAGTATTTCTTCACAACGACTTTTTTTCCTCTGATGGGAGCATTACCTGTGGAGTTTGGCAATAGATTACCTCTCATTCATAGCCTCTTGACTCTTAGTGCACAGATTACATCCCAGTCAGTCAACCACTGACCTATTTCAGCACAGAGGGAGACTGTCCCCTCAGTGTTATGTGTTCAGAGGTTCCTACAGCCCTCCCAGATCTAGTTTGGTGATTTTCAAAATACATTGCTAAAAATTCTTTGTTGAAGACCTAAGATCCTGTACTAGTATGGTGGTGCACAGTAGCTACCTCAATAAGTGTTCACTGCCACTGCTACTTTAGTAAAAGCTCGCTGTGATAGTTTGGAGCCAGCCTGTCTCTGTACTTTGGAAATATTTTCAGGTTGTAATTATGTAGATCATAGATAAGTTTTATTTCTTCCATCATTTCAATGCCAGAGTTAGCCCTTTGTGCCAGAGAAGGTCAATGGGACCAAAAACCAATTTCCAAACTTAAAATATTGACTCCTTAGTTCTATACTCTCTCCATGTTAAACATTTATTAAAAATGAATACAACCAAGTTTTTTAATCAGACCGCTGCTCCAACTTGCAATAGTCAAAACCACATTGTTATGACAATCCCCTATGCTCCTTTGTCTCTACATCTTGATTTCTTATTCCTATGGATCCTGAGGTCACCTTATACTCTGGCCTGACAGTCACTAATATGGTGACCTACACCTTACCCAGCCAGTTTCTCCTCAGTATTTCCAATCAATCCATCTCACATCTCTGTTCATATAGCAGCATTGACAGCTTTGATGTTCTATTTCTTACCTTATAGGAAGGAAGTAGGGGTAGGGCTTGTGGGATAGTGTTTATAAAGTCTATAGTAGTGTTCAGTAATGTCCCAGGACTTCATGTTCACTTACCATTCACTCACTGATTCACATGGGGGAACTTCCAGTCTTGCAAGCTCCGTTCACGGTAAGTGCCCTATACAGGTATAACTTTTTAAAAATTTTTTTTTTTTTTTTTAATTCATTTTTATTGTTAGACTTATTGGGGTGACATCTGTTAGCAAGGATTACATAGGTTTCAGGCATACAATTCCACAGTGCATTGTCAACTTGATGCATTTTATACCATATTTTTGCTATACTTTTTAAAGTTTAGATATATTTAGATACACAAATACTTACCATTGTGTTACAATTTGCTACAGTATTTAGTACAGTAACATGCTGCATAGTTTTGGAAACTACAAGCAATAGGCTATACCATATAGCCTAGGTGTGTAGTGAGCTCTATCATCTAGGTTTGTGTAAGTGCACTCTACCATGTTTGTACAACAATGACATTACCTAATGTTGCATATTTCAGAATGTATCCCAGCTGTTAAGCAATACATGATTATCTCTTCCCATATAAAGAGGGCTGCATGTAGAGGGCCACTATACAGAAGCTGAGACCTTTATTTGAAGGCTGTAGCCAGCCAATGATGAGCCTGCAGAGAGGGAGCTGAGTGGTGTACATATCACATCAATCTCCTACCCTCTGATCTTCTGCCAGGGCTTCCCACTGAATGAGCTAAAATCAGAAGCCAGGTGGGGAAAGTCACACTTTGGGGCACAAAACAGGGTGTAAAAGGGTGAGGAAAGTATCTGGAGAGGCAAACAAAAGATATACAGCAGAGGATGTTCAGATAGTTTAAATTTACTTCATTTTCTCTGAGTAGGGATTGAACTATATGACCCAGTGAGTTAACTTTTTTCATGAACTTCCAAAGCGTCTGTGAACATTTTGGCAATCATTATTCAGCTTTCATCAATCTTTGGCAATATTTAAAATAATATGCTCAGAATAAGGCTTAAATACAAACAAGGAGAAAAAAAGTAGAAAGTAAGAAGTAGGAAGAAATATTCCATTCATTATAGTGAAACAGTGTAAGATATGTAGAAATAAATTTAACGAGGAAAGCAGAATTATATGAGGAATCCTATAAAATCTTATGGAGAGATAGAAAATAAAATTTGAGTAATTAGAAAGATAAATCATCATGGACATAGTCAATAATTTAGTAATTACCTGAGTGCAAGGGGGAGGGGTGAAAGAGGAGAGAGGGGTGGAAGAGAAGGGATGGGGAGTCAAGTATATGGTGATGGAAAGAGAATTGACTCTGGGTATTGAACACATAATGCAACACATAGATGATGCACTGTAGAATTGTACACCTGGAACCTTTCTAATTTTTGCTAGCCAATGTCACCCCAATAAATTTAACAATACAAAAAGAAAGATAAATCATGTTCTTTGATAAGAATATTTAATTAGTATCCCAAAGATCAAATTTCCCAAAATTAAAATATAACTAATTCAATAGTAACTAGAATACACAGAATTTAGTTTTGGAATTGTATAATATAATCTGTTTATTTGGAGAAATAAATGACCAAAAATATGCAAGGAAATTATAAAAAAGAAGAATAGTAAAAAGACTTGCTTTAGTGAATATCAATACACTAAAATGTCAATATAATTTTATATATAATATAAATATATATTAAATCATGTTAAATAAAGGTGTAGTTGAATTCACAGTGTAACTGACTTTCAATAAAATAGAACTGCTACCTTATAGCATGTACAATACAGTATATCTAGAATCCAGATTAATTAAAAAGTTAGATATAGAAAATAAAACAGGACAGGTCATCAAAATGGCTGCCTGGAAAACTCCATGAAAGTTACAGCAAATAGAACAATTACAATTCAACAAAAGGTCCCCTGTATAACACACAAACACAGCTGAACGATCCACTCATTGAATTGAAATACTGAAAGTGGGCAAAGAAGGGTGACCTGGGAAGGAGGAGGGAGGGGCGAAGTCCAGAGATGGGGGCCGAGGGACCCTGCTTGAAGCTTATTGCAGTCCCATGAGAGAGGAAGAAGGCAGCAGTGAGCATCCCAGAGCTCACCCCAGTTCTGGGAGAGAAAAGGAATGAGACATGAGTGCGCATCTTGGATCTCACCCAGGTCCCCAGGAGAAAGAAAGGGCAGCAACAGGTGCCACAAGACATTTCATCCTGGGCCTCACTCCAGCCCCAGAAGAGAGAAGGAGTGAAAAGGCTGTGAATGTGCTTCTCTGGCCATGAGCCTTCTTGCCTGAAGGATCATCATATAATATGTCTGAACCCAGCACTCAGGACAAAGAGTGAATACAGAAGAGCATAAGCCTTAACTGCCCTCAGTGCCAGGCAGAAAACAAAGACAAAAAGCCTGGTCACCTTCACCCACCCTCACAGAACTTTCCTCCTCCACCCACCCCTAGTGTTTTTGCTGGCCTTAGAGAAACTGTAGCAGTGAGTGTGGGATTAAAGAGCAGAATATCTAAAGCCCTGAGAATTGAGGAGATAGTTCCTGATTGGCAGATACACAGTGTGGCTAGTTCCAGTGACAAGGAAGAAATGTTAGGGGTAGCAATGGTGGTGGCCTGGCAGCCACCATCATCCAGAGACACAAACACAATAGCTACTTCTTCAAACCAAACCCCGACCCCAACCTTCCTGCCCAAAACCAGCAGAGGAGCCTAAGGCAGCTAAGACATATAAGGTCTGTCACTTCTGGCTCCAGCAGTAACACTGGGGTTCCAGAGGCTCAGAGTCTCATAGCCCACCACGTTCTCCCACAGGGGTGGCACATTGAGACCAAGGTGAAATGGTCAAAGAGGAGAAGCCTACCTCACAGAAAGCTACCCACTGCAAGAAAAAGGAATAACGCAAAAGAAAATAAAATGATACAACCATATCCACTGGAAAACAAAAGAAAAACCTCTTTATATCTACCATCTGTAGTATTCACTCCTGTAAATGTCCAGAAAGAGAAACAATTCAACAATAAATATGAACAACCAAGCTAACAAGTCCGCTCATAAAGAAAATAAAAAATCTCCAAACAATGATCTTAAAGGCATAGAATTATGTAATTCAAATGATACAGAATTCAAGATTGCATTCTGGAAAAAAACTTATTGAGATGCAAGAAAACACAGAGAGGCAGTTTAATGATCTCAGAAATAAAATCAATGAGCAAAAGGAATATTTTACCAAAGAGATTGAAATTTTGAAAAATAAACAAATAAGGGTGGTGAGCACAAAATGGAACATATAGATGATGTATTATAGAATTGTACACTTGAGACCTACATAATTTTGTTAACTGGTGTCACCCCAACAAATTTGAAAAACAAATTTAAATACATAATAAATAAAGTCCCCCCTCCCCAGTAACCAAATACAAATTCTGGACATGAAGAACTCAGTAAAAGAGATAAAGAATGAAATAGCTAGCTTAGGAAACAGCTGACAAGTGAAGGAAAGAATTAGTGATATTGAAGATAGAAATATGAAAATGTCACAGATGGAAGAAGAGAGAGACATGAGAACTAAAAGAAATGAAAGAACTATTTTACTCTATTAGAAAAAACAAGAAAATAGTGGGTATACTAGAAGGAGAAGAAAGCAAGAAGGGCACAGATAGTCTACATAAACAAATAGTCTATAAAAATTTTTGAAACAGGGAAAAAACTGGATCCTTGAATCCTAGAAGCAAACAGAAAACCTAAATATCTGAATACTAAAAGACCTTCTCCGAGGCACACTATATTGAAGGCGTCAAAGGTCAATGACAAAGAAAGAATTCTCAAGGTAGCCAGGTAAAAGGAGACTGTAACCTATAAAGAAAAGTCCATTAGATTGTCATCAGACTTCTCAGCAGAATCTCTACAAGCCAGGAGGGAGTGAAATCAAATATTCAAACTAGTGAAAGAGAGAAATTACCAGCCCAGAATAATTTAACCAGCAAAGTTATTCTTCAGATATAAAGAATGAATAAAGACCTTTTCAAGCATACAGAAGTTGATGGAATTCTTTAGCACAAGTCTGGCATATTAGGACACACTAAAGGAGGCAATTTGACCCTAAACAAAAAGTCAAAATAAATAAGGATAACTTGAACAACAAAAATATAAAAGGGGACGAAGTAAAGGTTTAAATTTCCAAAGAGAAATGGAGATTAGAAGCATGCTTAAGGAAAGGGTTCACTATATATATGAAGCTTCCTCTCACATAAACTTAATGAACTTTACCACTCAAAAAAACCCAGAACTGAGACACACAACATTAAAAAGAGGAAACATAAGAAAAACCATAGAACACCACCAAACTAAAATAACTGACAAAAACAAAAAAGCCAAGAAACAATGGAGACACTGAACTACCAGAAAACAAATGATAAAATGGCTATAAAAATTTTCATATATGAATAATCACCCTAAATGGACTGAACTCACCAATAGAAAGGCATAGAGTAGCAGATTGGGTTAAAAAACAAAACAAGACAAAACAAAACAAAACCCAACCATATGCTGCCTCCTACAGACACAGCTCAACTACAAAGACAAATACAGACTCAGAGTGAAAGACTGGAAAACAACACTTCAAGCAAATGGCACCCAGAGAAATTCTGGTGTAGTAACCATACTTATATCTGATGAAATAGCTTTCAGGATAAAAAAGGCAACAGGAGACAAAGAGGTATATTACATAATGATAAAGGGGACAATACAACAAGAAAATGTGACACGTTAATATATATGCCCCCAATCATGAAGCACCAAAATTTATAAAGAAACTACTAATGAAGCTAAAGGGATAAACTGACAAAAAGACAATTATAGTAAGGGATCTAAACACCCCTTTGACAGCCATGAATAGATCATCCAAACAGAAAATCAGTAAGAAAATATCAGCTTTGAATGATACATTGGTTCAATTGGACATAATTGACATTTATAGAACACTTCATCTTAAAACACAGACTATACAGTTTTTTCAAGTGCACATTGAACATTCTCAAGGATAAACCATATGCAGGGACACAAAACTAGCCTCAGCAAGTTTAGAAAGATTGAAATTATACCAAGCATATTCGCTGACCACAAAGCTTTGAAGTTGGAGAACAACTGCAAAAAGAAAGCAAGAAGAACCATATGCTTTTTAATGCATTGTTGTATTCTATTTGCTAGTGTTCTGTTTAGGATGCATCTGTGCTCATCACAGATGTTGGTCTGTAGCTTTCTCCTTTTGTGTTCTTCTTACCAAGCTTTGATATCAAGGTAATGTTGGTCTGGTAGAATGAGTTGAAAAATATTGCCACTTCTTCAATTTTTGGAAGTGTTTGAAGAGGACAGGTATTAAATCCTCTTCAAATGTTTGATAGAATTCATTGGGAAGCCTTCTGGTCCTGGACTTTTACTTTTGGGGAGGTTTGGGATGATTGTTTTGATTTTCTTACTGATGATTGGGCTATTTAGATTATCCAGTTCTTCTTTCTCTTTCTCTCTCTCTCTCTCTCTCTCTCTCTCTCTCTCTCTCTTTTGGTGCTTCCCTGGCTGGGAATTGAACCCAGGCTGCAGCATTGACAGCGCCGAAGCCTAGCCACTATACCACCAGGGAACCTCCAGTTCTTCTTGATTCAGTCTAAGTAGGCTATATGTTTCTAAAAACTTGTCCATTTCTTCTAGGTTATTAAATTTGGTGGCATATAGTCCTTGATAGTATTTTCAAATGATTCTTTGTATTTATGTAGTATCAGTCATAATTTCTCCTCTTTCATTTATTATTTTGGTTAATTCTGTCTTTTCTCTTTTTACCTTAGTTGAGTCTAGCCAGGGGTTTGTCAATTTTATTAATCTTTTCAAAGAACCAGCTCTTATTGCATTAATTTTTTTCTTTATTTCATTTAGTTCTACTCTAATTTTTATTATTTCCTTCCTTCTGCTGACTTTGTGTTTCCTTTGTTCTTCTTTTTCTAGTTCTTTCAGATGTAATATTAGGTTATTTATTTGGGATTTTTCTTGTTTCTTGAGATAGGCTTGTAGTGATATAAATTCACCTCTTCATATTGCTTTCACTGCATCCCAATAGTTTTTATAGGATGTGTTTTCATTCTAATTTGTTTCTATGTAGTTTTTTATCTCTTTTGATTTCTTCTCTAACCCAGTGATTTTTTAATAGCAAGTTATTTAATCTCCAGATGTATGAGATCTGACAATTAAGTTCATGAACTCATCCTAGAAAAAGTGCTACATACTTCATTGCTGAATATCAGTACAGTCACCTTCTTAGCACTCTCCTTGGGAAGTTATGCACCAACACCAACCAGTGCCTAGTTCACTTTTCAAAGCAACTTTGGAACTCTTTCTGTAATGGCCATCAGAGCTGTTGTCATATTACCCTTGATGTCCTGAATGTCATTAAAATGTCATTCTTTCAATATTTCCTTTACCTTTGGGTAAAGAAAAATGTCACTGGGGTCCAGATCAGGTGAGTAGGAATGGTGTCCCCATACAGTTATTTGTGTACTAGCTAAAAACTCCCTCACGGTGTTGTGTGAACTGGTGCATTGTCATGATGCAAGAGTCATGAGTTGTTGGTGAAAAGTTCAGGACTTTTTTGTCCAATTTTTTCATGCAGCTTTTTCAGCACTTTCAAATAGTAAACTTGGTTGACTGTCCAGTTGGTACAAATTCATAATGAACAATTTCTCTGATATCAAAAAAGTTTAGCAATATCATTTTGATTCTTGATTTGAACTGACAGAACACTTTTGGTCATGGAGAATTGGCTGACTTTCATTGTGCACTTTGAGGCTTTGTTTCAGGGTCATATTAGTACACCCATGTTTGATCACCAGTGATAACATGGCCCAAAACATTATCTTGCCTTTCCAAAAGGTCTTGTCAAACCTGACTCTCCTTCGTTTTTGTTCATTGGAGAGCTCCTTCAGGACCATTTTTGTACATATCTTTCTCATGCCCACATTTTCAGTTAAGATTTTGCTAACTTTCTCTATCAATGTTTACTTGATCTGCTATGCTTCTCACATTTAGCTTACAATTTTGACACACAATTCAATAAATTCGTGCAATGTTTTCATCAGCTCTGCTCATTAGTGGCTGCCCAGCTTTCCATTCATTGGTGATGCTTTCTGTCCCCTCAGAAAAACATTTAATCCATTTGTACATTGTCATTTTCTTCATGGCATTATCTCCATAAACTTGGACTAACATATCCCTGATTTCACTTCCACTCCTGCCAAGTTTAACAAGAAATTTAATATTTGTTTGTTGCTCTAATTCAAGCTTCAGCATTCTCATGACAACACATAAAAACACACAACAACAATAATGAACGCCATTCAGTAAGACACTACCACATGTGGACACAAGGACAACTGTGAGACAGAGACATCATGGTTATGTAACCTTACCAAGTTGTTCATATGGTGCTGCCAACATAAGCGCGGTGGCAAGTTCACAAACTTAATTGTCATACTTCATATACATAATGTATTTCTGAAAGGAAGGCTATAGAAGAACTTAGTGGAAAAGCATGGTTCCCTATATGGAAGAGAACTGGATGCTTCCACATGTGCAATGAGATGCATACTTTTGGCTGCATGTTTTGAAACTTTTGAATTTTACACCAGGGGTGCATATATCACCTAGTCATTTTTTTTTTCATTAAAGGCAAGAACAAGGAAGAAAGAGCAATGATACAGGCTTTGCAGCTTGCAGCCTGAATTTGTGACTTTCTCTACCATGTAGTTTCTGCTATAGTGCAAAATGAAAATGTGAGGTTTCTCATTTAAAAAGTAGAATAAAGCTTTCCCTCTTTTTTTTCCAAGGCCTTTTTTTTTAACCTGTCATGGTGTTTTGTATTTGCTGTTTAATGTCCTGAAGATCCTCACAGGAGCCTAGGTGCCCCACCCCATGACTTGCCACTCTCAATCATGACCTTTCCTGCACCCACTCAAGGCTCCTGCCAGAAGTTGGAGTATAGCAGCAGTCACTTGGGCAGAAGAGGAAGGGAAGTGTGGGTGGTAGGTAGGAATGTGGCCTGTAGAGAGCAGAGGATCTGTCCCAGTGAGCCTGGGAGCTGGTGAGACTAGACTGCAGGAGAGCTGAGGCTCCAGGTCCCCAACACATACTGCATTGTCCCATCAGACAACAATTAGAAAACACAAATTCAAAGAAAAAAATGTTAAGAATTTCAAGAAGACAACATGAACCCACAAGCTCAGGAACCTGTTCTCAGCATAGACCCTGTGGGATTACACTAGTTGTAGGCCTTTAAAGCCAGCCCTGCATGCCATTACTTAACTGCACTAGGGCTTCAGTCTCTTCATCTCTAAAATAGAGATTTATAAAAAAACAAACAAACAATAAAAAACACTCATAGATTCTTTGCTAAAGCTTCAATGAGATTTTATATGTAAAGTGCTTAGCATGGTGCTTGACACAGTATAATTAATCATTACATGTTGAATATTAACCTATTAAATTACCACTGACACTGTAATTTTTAGAATGTATCAATTAACAATCAGTAGATATTGTATCAGAATTCTTATTAAATACTGTATTAAAATAGTGTAAAGGTATATGATGAACACAAACATCGCAGCAGATAGAACCATAGACTACAACAGATTTAACAGGGGTATTCTTCTAACAGTTTTAATGAAGAAAAGTGTCGCAGTCCATCCCTGGAGCCCAAATATGCCAGCTGTTCACCCATATGCAAATGATATCAGCAAGTTCAGACTAAAGCCTCTGACCATTACGAATCTATCTTGGGTAAAATCGGTTCTGGTGAGACACAAGTGATTCACAGAAGCTGGCAACTACCTGAGTTTCCATGGCAACCAAGTATGTCAGGGAGATCCATCTCCCATAGAAAATGGAGAGTGAGCCTTTTTCTAAGAGGTAGCCTGCATGTTGGTGATTGGGTTCATACCTCCCCTTTGGGTACTGTCCTCTTTACATCAGGCCCTCCTTGTCTACATACAAAACCACTTCTTGGGGTAATGTTTCCATGCTTTCATTGATTGGCAGTACCAGGTCTCTTCCATGTCACCAGGCCAGAATACCCTTCTACTTGCCTCTACCTGTTCATCCTTCCTCCATGGAATAAGTGGCTCTTTTTCACTCATCAAAATGTCACCATCCCTTTACACACTTTTGTCACCACAGTTTTATCCTAGGCCATGTTACATTCCCCATCCCCATTATTATACAGGGTGCCAGGTTTGGGAGTACCTAGTGGGGAATGCAGAGGTCAATGCAGGAGAAATTATAGCATGTTTGTAGGCTGATGGGAATGGTTCATATCAAATGTAAGGCCGTAATTCAGTGTTCATATTCTCCATGTAATGAGCCAGATCTTCAAATGTTGACCTTAAAAAAAAACAAAAAAAACAGTGTTGGTAAAGGAAATCCACTATAGACCCTGCATATTCCTTCCAGTTTTTGCTGTGTATGCCAAGAGTTCAAAACCTTAACCACCGTTAGCTGGGAGGTTTCTCAGGGTTGAATTTGTATTGAACAATCCTAATGGATACAAAAACACCTTCCCTAAAGAGCAGGATTGCTTCTGCTCACTATCAAAGCAGCAAATCTCCCAAGCTCAGGGATCCCCTTCTGTATCTCAACCCTTAATGTGTGTAGGCATCCAGGTAAGTCTACCTTCATTGCCCCCAGGGGACTTGTGGGACACATACAACCAGTGCAAACATGATGCTGTGGCTACTGATTTTGCTGTAAGTAATAAAGTCTTTTGTCTCTCACCCAGGAGTCCTCTGTCTTTGTCAGCATCCATTAATTGGCACCAAATTAAATTGTAAGCCTGCAAGTAGCATAAACTCTCAGACCCTCCACAGTTTTTGGCACACAGATTTAAGTACATCACTCCTCTGTTTCCCTTTGCTTTTCGGATAAAGGTCAACTCTGTTAAAATAGTCTTCCAGTCCCTGCATGGCCTGGCCTTGCCTACCTCTCTGGTGCTTGTGCCACTTTCCCCCAAATCTCTCTGCTCTTTCATCATATGGAGTGACATCTAGGCACTGGCCTGACACTTACAAGGAAGTCTCTGTTGCTGGTAGCATTGGCCATAATTCACGGTTAATGTTGTTCTCCATTTAGACATGAATGACTATTAACAACTAATAAATTGTCCAACCAAAACTCAAATCCCCTAATAGGTTCTTTTTAATATGATCTTCCTGAAATACAACCACGGTTCCCCATGTCGTGTATTTCTTCATTGCAAGGAGTAATAAACACTACTCATTTAACTACCTGTGTATTCTTAGTGCTCTTTGGCTGAAGGAAAAATGTCAGTTGTTCTTTCAATCATGCCAATTTCTTTCCTGCCACAGGGACTTTGTACATACTCTTTTCTCTCCATAGAATATTGTTCTCCTAACCCCCTTAAACCCACTAACACCTCCACAATTAATTAATTCATTCCACAAATAAATGTTGAACATTTACCATGTAACAAGTACTTTGTTAGTTATAAGAAATGCAGTGTTTAGCAAAACCAGACTTTGTCTTATTTCTCCTTTGCTTACAAGTAAGCATATAAAGAAATAAAAATCCAACATCACATTAATGAGATATAATTTTAAAATAACTTAATTTCTATTTTAAGAAACACACTTCTTGTCAGTTCATGATAATAGGAATCTAATTTAAACTTGGAGGTGGAGGGCACTTGAGTGGTACTAAAGCTAAAATCTGAAGGGTGAATGGGAAAATAATAACTTGTGAGTCCTGACTCCTGGTATAACATGTGCAAAGACCCCATGATCAGAGTAATATCAACAAATTCAAGGAACTAACAAGGGGTTATATGACTGAAGTGCAACGTACAAGTAGGAGAGTTGTGTTAGGGAGGCAAAGAAGTATAATGGCTGGTTGTGTAATTTGATCTGACTACATTTGACTCTCAGCCCTCTTGCTTAACTAGCTCTGTAACACAGGGAAGTTACTGAACTTCTTTGTGCTTTACGTGTGATTTGGAGCATGATTTTAAAATGTCTTATAGAGATTTTATGAGAATTTAGTGACACAATGCCTATAAAGCACATAGGAACATAAAAACTGATTGCAAACAACATTCATTGTTTGCTGTTATTATTATAACTCTGGCGGATAGGAAACATTGGCAAAGCTGGGACTAGGATGAAATAGCAGTGTTGCAAAATTAAAAGAAGTATTCACTTCTTGAACATTCTCTTACACTTTGCATTCTAGGTGCCTGTTTTGTCTAACCCTTGTCCTAGCCCTTACAGAGAGATCAGATCATGCAGACATGTTAAAGATGTTTGGTTTTCTCCCAATATCGAGGGCAGATTTTGAGAGTTTTAACCAGATGAAGAGAATGGGTTATACATGTGACATACTTTAACATTTGTTTTAAAAATATTATTTGGAAAAAATATGGATTGGAGGGAAACCAGTCAATGTGGCCAGCTAGGAAAATGTTTAAACAGTTGAAGTATGACAATGATGAGAACTTGAACAATAATGATGGTAGTAGAAATAGAAAGACATGGGCAATTTTGGTAAAAATATAAAAAATAAAATTTATAGGACTTGGCAATGGATATCATGTGAAAGGCAAGGGCAAAAGAGGTGACAAGGATGATGCCTAGATTTCTGGTGAGTGTGACTGACTAGATTGATTCAATTGAAAAGGATGATAACACTAGAAGGAAACCAAATAAGAGGAAGAGCATGCATTTGTCCTTGCTAATGTGGAGTTTGAGGTGGTTTTGAGACACTCAACTGGATATATTAAATAGAAAATTGATTATTCTAGTCTGGGGCTCTGTTGATGATATGAGCTGAGAAATAAATATCCTTGGTGGCTTATAGGTGGTGATTAAAGATGAGAATATTATTGGGATTGCCTTGGAGATAGAACATGGAGTGATTATAAGAGGCCTGAGAATCAAGCCTCAATAAATTCAAATATTTAATGCCTAGGTAGAGGAGGGCGACCTTACAAAGAAGATAGATAAATCAATGAAAGGTAAGAAAAACACCAGGAAATTAGTAACACTAAAGTCAAAAGAAGAGTGGTCCTAGGAGGAAAGAGTGTTCTGGGGTATCAGAAGAGGGAGATATTAAGAAATTGCCAATTGGAAAATTCTCATTGTCTTTAGCAACACAGAGGTCATTGGCTATATAAATAATGACTGATATTGCAAGAAGTGATGTGGTAAAAGTCTTATGTAGGCTGAGAGGTAAGAAGTAGGTGGAATAATGGCAACAGAGCCACTTCTTTCATGACATCTGGCTAGGAAGGCAGGGAGAGAGAACTGGTACGTTTTGGAGGGGTACATAATTTCAAGGAAGGGTGATTTAAAAAGACAATTTGCCAAATTTAAACTTCCAACATTTTATTTACTCTGGTTTTACTCTGGTACAAGGCATTGTGCCAAATGCTTTACATACATAAAGCATTCAATCTGCACGGCAATCCAATAGTAGTGGGTCATCTTTCATTGTACAAATAAAAAAAGTAGGAGCTTTGAAGAGGTTAAATAATTTGCCTAAAGCCACACACTGCATCTAAGTGGCAAGGTAACATAGTAATGCCAGTACGACACCGAAGCCTATGCACTTAACCACTGCAGTAATCCATATCATTTTCCTTGAATTTCAGCTTCACTCCCCAATTCCTTCAATTCTGCTTGTCCTTCCTCTACTTGAGCTTTCTAAAAAATCTGAGGAGGTAACTGAAGGAACAAGAAAATCAAACCTTCAAGCATCGTACAGGGACATTGAAAGTTCTTAGAAGTGGAGGTGATGGGAAAGAGGGGCAACACTTCCAGTGGTGCTTCTGAGCTTTTCCTCAAGCACTTGGGAAAAGGCCTCATGTGTTCTTTTAACACCTGGAATGGAGGACAGGATTTGTCTGGAGATGACAGGTGTGGGAGGCAGCAGATGGTTGGAGGTTCTTTCTGTCTGGCCACTCAACCTAATTCCAATCTCAGGGACATACTACATTGTCTTCTGTAAAACAGGTAGATTCCTTCATAGAGCTCACTCACATCAAAGAGAAGAAACAAAATGGAAAGGAGGGGTTCACACTAAGCCTGGCTTTTTTTGAGCTGGGGGAAGAAATGTAGACACCTGTCAAGACGGGGGTTCTACTTTAAAAGACAGATTCTAGAATGGATCTCTCAGTGCCCTTTCATCCTACATTTAGCAGTGTCTCTCTGTTAAGCTCCGAGGACCTGCAAAGAATCAGTGTCTGTTTCTGCCCTTGTGTTATCTTACAGCCAGGAGAAGATATGTACATTAATCAAAACTAACGTTTGTGTCTCTTTTGTTCACTGCTCTATCTCAATATCCAGAACATTTGCATCTCATCTGTTCACTGCTCTATCTCAAAATCCAGAACAGCTCTAATTTTATTAGAATAAATAAAATTAAATAATAGTTAAAGAATGGCACATATTATATGGCATGTGGTATGAAGGAAAAGCACCTAGTGCTATAACAGGGTGACCTAACCTAATTTGAGGAGTTTGGAAAGACCTCCACAAAGAAAGCCATTTACAATATGATTTAAAGAAAGAGTAGGCTTTAACTAGGTGAAAGGGGGAACAGACATAGAACTTGTGCTAGGCACAACATTCCAGAAATTATAACATTCTCTCCCTGGTGAAGAGGAGAGAATTTGACTGACTAGAGATATTGAAAGAAAGCCTGTATGACTGGGCCATGCAACTTACTATAGGTCACATTATGGATTTTGGTGGGGTTTTTTCTTTGTTTGTTTGTTTGTTTGTTTGTTTTTTGTCTAAGAGCAGTCAAGAATTTTAAACTATGAGATCAGTTTTGCAGAAAATTCTATCAACACTATAAATTACAGATGGGAAGCAGGGCTGATGTGAGTAAGTCAGTAAGGAAAATATTGTATAATAGTAATTCAGGTATGGCATGGTGGTCACTTGTGCTAGAGTAGTGGCAGTAAAGATGAAAAAAATTGGAGAGATTTAAGAGATATTTAGAAGCCAACATCAACAAAATTTAAGGTTAGAGAGGTTGTCAGTGATGACTATCAGGGCTAGCCTGCGCCATTGGATAGATGGTGATATCATCTGTTAAGACTAGAGGAAGACTAGGTTGGGATGGGACAGTGAAGATCATGTCATACTGCCTTTGAGGTGCTTTACAATCAACCAAATGGCAATGTCAAGTAGGCAAAAACAGGGCAGGGATATGCCTACCATAATTAGACGGAAGGCAACAGGTATAGCTGTAGGTGCAGGTACTTTTTCAGATTTGGTAGTAGGAAGCTGAGATAGTCCCTCCTGAGGACTTTCATTTACTCAGTAAAAGAGAAGGTATGGCCAGCTTCTGAGAGTGAGAGGAAAGAACAGGTGTTTGAGGAGTTGATAACTTTGAAACGGTTACTACAGGCAATTGGAGAAAGAGCTGATTGGGAAAATCTAGTATATTTACTGGACACTATGTCGGATAAGGTTGGTGTATATGATTGTAGATAGTACTGGTGTCTCATTTGATTTTTTTCACCAGCAGCCAGCTACTTCTTGGCAGCAGGGTTGGGTTTATCTAGACTTTGATATGAGAAAGTTTCTGAGTTAGGTGACTGAGTAATGCTAGTGCCTTTAAATAAATAATTGACTATAGAGGTATGTACACATTTGCATGTGAGGAGAGTGCATTGAGATGAGATCTGAGTTTGAGGTGCTTATGAAAACATCCAGGATGAAGAGGAGGGGCAATTTGGCATTTTAGTCTGGTTGGCAGGAATTAACTCCAGACCAGTAATACATATTTGGGATTCACCTCAGCTATCAGTATCAGATGAATATGTGAGTCTGAATAAATTCAACCAAGGATGTAAGATGGGACATATAAAAAGCTAATGGCCAAGAAATGGAACTTAGGAAATAGTAGGAGATTGAAAGAGTAATTTCAGAGGCATAGTAAGTAAAGTAGCCAGGAAAAAAAGTAGAATCACAGACACAAAGAAAGGAGGGGAGTGTTGATGCTATAGAGAGGGAAGATCAGATGAAAACTGAGAGAATAATTTTTTGGGGATTCATTAATTAGGACATTCTTGTTACCTTATTGAGCATGTGAGTTGGGGCATCTGGGTGCCCATAGAGAATGCAGCGAAAATAAATTAAGTTGAAGAGTGAGGAAGGGAAAGTTATTTTGCTTGCTGGTAGTTTATTTGAAAGGAAATGAGGAGAGTTAGGTAGAGAGAGGATGCAAGGAAGGTTATTTAGGATGAAATTTTTTAGTATGAAGAGAGGGGGGCCTAAAAAGGGAGAGCTTGAAAATGTAGGAGAGAGAGAATCAGATAATTTGTATTCTTTAAATTTTTTATTCTTAGAACAATCCTCCAGGGAGGGTAGTTTTTACTCTCACCCTCCATTTTGCAGAGATGAGGCAATTGAAAGAGAATTTCAGTTACTTTTCTGTTGTCACACAGCTAGCAAGAAGCAAATAATATGAGGTTAATCTTTTCTGGAATGTCTATTAATGCCAACCACTCAGCAGTTTCATATTTATTATTTAATTTAATGTTTGCATTATGGCAAAGTGTGTAATACCTCTACTTTATAATGAGGAAACCAAGATTCACAGTGGTCACAGCTCTTGCCGTACTGTACTACTATTGATTTCTTTGTATAATCTCCCACAAATATCCCAGTTTACTAGTCTTTTTCAAATGTTTTTATAAATTAGTGGACAATAAATGTCCCTTTTTGAAAGCAACTTTATTGACATATAATTCATATACTACAAACATCACCCATGTAAGGTATAAAATTCAATGTGGGTTTTTTTTTTTTTTGGTATTATTCAGAGTTGCACAATCATCACTACAATCTAATAGAATCACACTAAAAGGAAACCCCATACCCATCAGCAGTCATTTCCCATCCTCCATCCCTTCCCTAGGCAAACACAAATCAAATTTCTGACTACATAGATTTACCTTTGCTGAATACTATATACAAATGAAATCACATAATATGTTACCTTTTGTGACTGACTTCTTTAACTCAGCATAATGTTTTCAAACTTCATCCACATTATGGTATGTATCAGTACTTTATTCCTTTTTATTGAGAGCAATACGCTACTGAATGAATATGCCATATTCCATCCATCCATTCATCAACTGATGAACATTTGGGTCACTTGGATCACTATGAATAATGGTGCTATGAATCATATGCAAGTTTTTGTTTGGACATATGTGTTTGTTTTTCTTTCATAGATGCCTGAGAGTACACCTTTTGGGTCATAAGGAAACTATATTTCAAGTTTGAGGAACTGCTAAACTGTTTCAAAAGAGGCTGCACTATTTCCTATTTCCAATAACAATGTATGAGGGTTCTAATCACTCCACATCTTTGTAAACAATCGATATTGCATGTCTTTTTAATTATAGTCATCCTAGTGCATGTGAAATGGCATCTCATTGAGGTTTTGACTTTCATTTACCTAATGGCTGATAAAGGTGAACATCTTTTCATATGTTTATAGGTTATTTGTATAATTTTTTGGCAAAATATCTATTGAATTTTTTGCTTATTTAAAATTGTTATTTATCTTTTTATTATTGAGTTACAAGAGTTCATTATATATTCTGAATATGTCTATTGTAGGATATATAACTTGCAAATATTTTCTGTGAGTTGTCATTTCACTTATTTTTTCACCATACAGTTGTTACAATATTATGGACTATATTCCTTATGATATACACTACATCCCCATTACAACTGTGTGACAACCAATTTGTACTACTTAATCCCTTCCCCTTTTTACATCACACCCCCAACCACCCTTGCGTTTGGCAACTATCAAAATGTTGTCTGTATCTAGAAGTTTGTTTCTGTTTTGTTTGTTTATTTTTTGTGTGTTTTTTATAGTTCTGTCTTGATTTTCAGTGTTCTGCCATTATTTAAAATGTGTATGTACATATAGGGAAAAAGTATTATTTGCACACAGAATTCCTCTTTTACCTGCCTTTGTGCTATTGAAAATGAGAGTTTACATTTAGAACAAATTTAAGAGATTGGATGAAAAGAGATTGCAAGATATTATTAACATTTATCTCACACCTTTAACACAACTGTTGCATCTTTTTAAATTGCAATCAAGCACATTTATCAGTAACTCATTTGCCATTGATATATAGAAGCCTTTAAGTATTAAATAACAATAGGATATGAGGGACGATTTCTTTATGTCAAAGAACGTTCATTTCTTTTACTGTTAAATTTATTGGGGTGACATTTGTTAGCAAAAATTATATATGTTTCAGATATACAATTCTGAAATACATCATCTGTGTATTATATTATGTGTTCATCATCAGAGTCAGTTCTCTATCCATCACCATATATTTGATACACTGTCCCTTCTCTCTCACCTCCTCCCCCATGTCCTCAGATAACTACTAAACTAATGACTTTGTTCATGAGTTTTTGTTTCTTTGTTGCTTTCAGCTTGTGTTCCACATATGATTCTCAGTTTTTTTCTGTCTGGTTTATTTGGCTTTGCATGATGGTCTCAAGTTCCATCCATGTTGTCATGAATGGCCCTATTTCATCTTTCCTTATCCTTGAGTATTATTCCATTGTGTAAATGTACCACATTTCTTTATCCAGTCATCTATCAGATGACACTTAGGTTGTTTCCATGACTTGCTCATCATGAAAAGTGCTGCGATGAACTTTGGGGTACATATATTTTTGTTTCCAAATTTGGAGGTAGATACCCAGAAGAGGGATTGCCAGGTTATAAGGTAACTCCATTCCCAATTTTCTGAGGAACCTAGACACTGTCCTCCATAGCAGTTGTATCAATTTGCAT